>WOGP01000762.1:0-22105 GCA_015342065.1 Leptinotarsa undecemlineata | reverse complement strand
TTTTCTACAAAACGGAATACGTCCACTTATTTTAATCGAGTCCGAAACACTTATTTATTTTCACAAGTCTATTTTTCGCGAAAAAGGTCTATCAGTTTATGTTTCCGTAGTCCGGTACTGTCCACTTCGCGAAACACAATGAATCACCAGTTTCTACGCGAAAGTTTTATAGTCAATTTCACCGTAATTCAAAGATTGTCCACCAAGTGCTCACTAATTTGTTTTAAAAATCCTACTTCTGATCAAAAGTTGTAACGAATTAAAGAAATAACTGTCTTAAAATAATTTATTTTTAACAATACTTCACTAATACAAATAATTTATATTCACCACTTAGCAACAAGTAATTTATCTTCAATGTTTGTTAATCCGCACAATTCACTTTCTAGCTATAGACTCCCTCTAAGAGCGAGAATTCGATCTTAAATAGTCCCGACGAACATTCTGGAGACATCTACCGGTTTCGGTACTAATTCGTTCTGTTCTTCGGCGTTCGTCAATCGCATTCCTACGCGGAATTTGAAATAAGCGGTCAGGGCCGGCTTTAGAACCATTACAATATTTTTGCTTGGATATAAATGTTTTTTTGTCTGGTATAATAGGTGTTTTCATTTATGTAATATTATATATAAGTATATATGTTTATAAGTGTATCATATAAGTCTCGATACTATTTTTGAACAAATCTGCAAACAACCTTATTTATATAAAATTTGATGGTAAACTTTATAGTGTATGTTCTAACTTTACTTTTTTTAGGTATTTTTATATTTCTATACTTACATTTATATTTTTGATGCACTGTTTGGAACATTTGATGTAGCAATGAATATTACTGAAATTTTTTACTCCAGTAATATTCATTACTTACATTTATATGCATTTTTCACAAGCTGTGTCCACAGTATTTATTCTTGATGACAATGAAGTATATACCTGCACCGTTATCACTCACAGGAAATATATGAGATATTGTTGTAAAATCCTTCGGCTTTGTGCAATTGTTTTCTTCGTGAAAGGATCATCCGTTTATTCCGTTTGAGATGTTTTTGTAAATCAATATGAAAGCTTGCTGGGGGTAGCAGTTATTTGACGAATATATCAGATATAAATACGGCGATTGGTTGTGATATAATGAAAACTATTTCGGAAACGGCCAGATAATCGAATTTTCGGAAACGAGTTTCCTTTGTGGATATTCATTAGTGAAGGAGTTCTCTGCTTTTTCCAATTTCTCGTGTTCGACTCAGAATGAAAAGAAGAAGAAAGAAGGAAAACAAAATTTCTTGCCCAACATATGACTCCATTTACAGGACAATCAATATATAATATAATAATGCAGTATAAATAAAGTCTACTTAAACTAAATATATAACAAAAGATTGACATATTGAGGATTTGACAAATTAAGAAATAAATTCACATATAGGATCGAATTAAGAAAAAACGATAACATATTAATTAATCATTATTTGTAAATAACATGAAATGAAGACAGTAAGCTAGATGATGGTTTGTTCAATTCTGATAATAAAGAAAAATATAATATAGTTTACAACATTTCTTGGTCTTCAGTGGAAATTAATATCGCATTGACTGCAGTGAGTATTATAATTATCAAACATTAAATTTATAGGATCTAGTGAAAGGGGTATAGAAAGTGATCTGTCTACGTGTAGTAGCTGGAGGTACGTTGAAGTTAAAAGTAACAAGGTGCATCAATGGAACAATGCAAAGTTTTGTATAACATAACAATACTTGATGAAAGTCTACGATGAGATAATCGGTTTAGATTCTTCAAATGGGATTGTGTAAGACGTGACTTTTCATACATATGCACGAGTCTTTCATACCAATGAGGAATAAAAACATTTATTTTCACTTAAATATTCAGAATAAATCGGGACTGGATATATTATATGAAGAACAGTATTTTGGGGTTGCAGTCAGGTTTGAGGGCTATTCAAAGAAAACTCTGTTTCTGGCAAGCTTTTAAAAACAATGACAGTATAATAGGCAAACAATATAATTTAATCATTTTCAAATTACTCCAACTAAAAATAAAGAAAATTCTTATTTTTTGCACGAAGTGTAACAAATCATATATTGGACAAACATCAAGAACTTTCAAAAGTCGAATCGTTTCTCATTATAACTGTAGGAGGAACATAAACAGATGTGCATTATCAGGACTTGGTAATGATAATGACCATAAAATGGAATACAACAATTTCTGTCCTCTGTACTGGAAATGGTATACATCAATAATAACGATATATCCATGAATAAAAGAACCGATTTGAATAATCTCAATCAAATTTACACTCAAATTCTCAAATGTCAAAAGGAACAAATTTACTTACAATCTAAATTTTCTTCCTCAAAATTATTGTCACTGTCAGTCACTTCCTTCAAAAAAGAAATGTTTTGTTTTTTAGAGTTACTTATTTTCCCTTTCAATCTCACGTTAGTAGGTAGATCCGTTTGTAATATAAAAAAAGTGTGCGTCTCGGGACGCCCAACAGAAGTGATAACTTGAACTAATCTAAGTTGAATTATTTAATATTGAAATTGTTTAACTTAAACAAAGGTTACTTATTATGTAGGTTATTACTTAAATTTTATAATAATGTAAGGAAAGGTTATTTATTGATGAAATCTTTTATTGTTTATTATAAAAAATACAAAATGAAACTTTCTATGTTTTTTACCACTTTTATTTATAACTATCGTTACTGCAGTTTCATCTTTTGAGGACATTTTCAAATACAATAAAACTTTGTATTAGTTTGAACAGACAGATGTCCATATAGGACGAAACTGCAGTAACGACAGTTATAATAAAAGTAGTAAAAAACATAATCTTCTACTATCTAGTAACGGCTACATCAATAAATTTATTTTTTGTATGTTCATATATTACAACTACCGTAAGTCAATTGTTACTTTTGTAGTATTAAATATCGATACTCATAATGTACATACACGAATCAATATCATAATTTTTAGCCACGTTTCACATAATAAAATAACATTACGTTCTTGTTGGCTAGATTTTTTAAAACACTGTCAACAGTATATGTCCATGGCACACTAAACATTGAGCGTCTGACCGACGAAAGAGGAGGAGCCTACCTTTCGCTGATGTATGCGTGAGAAAAAGGAAAGCCAGACAAACTGATGCAGTTATGCGTTAGGTAACGAAGCGGTTCACCCTCCCATGAGAAGTTATCACTTCTAATTATATATTAAAGTAGTGAAGTGTATCTTTCTATTTTTTCCACTATATCTCTGTACTTATATTTCGACTTTTGAAAGTTGTCGTTCGTAGGGGGGCGACAGCTGATTAACGGAAATATAGATTTTTAACAGATTTTTCTTAACAGAATTGAAGCCAAATGAACTCTAGTGAACTACAAGTAAAGAAACTGATGAATTACTATACCAGTGAGTGTCATTGAAAAAAAAATACATAAAATACAGTTCTTAACTGGAATTCGTTGCTAATAATACTTGAATATTTAAAGAAACAAGTGGGTTTTCAATGTCGAAAACATAAATCGTGCGTTCTACCAGACATTCAACAATCCAGTGAAGCTTATGAATAGATACCACTGGAAAAAAAGTAATATTTCATTTGGTCAAATGAAGTCTCCTCGATTTTATTGCGTACGATCGAGCCATTCTCCATCCCCCGTCCCGATGAGGCCGACCAAAAAAGGTCCATTAACCTGAATTAGTAAAATCCATTTCCTACTCATTGGTCAGTGTTATCAGAGCCGGAATAACTGGGTTTATCGCACACTATTTTGCATATTTTCCTTGTCGGTTTGCGTTGTAACATTTATGGTTCATCGGGATGGAACAAGACGTAAACTGTCAACGTCAATATTATTAAAAAATACTAGAGAAAACCACCATTTTTCTCATCAAGTTTGTGGCTCCTGAAAGAGGTTTTTACCAGAAAATAAGTAAGGAAGGACCTGACATAATTTTGATGGTCACAGCGAATAATTTACTAAACATACCCTCTCTCTCTCTCTCTCTCTCTGTCTCTCTCTCCTCCTCTTCACTCTCCATTCTTTCCTCCATTCAAGTGTCTTCGACAAAGAAAATGCTCCGAGTGTTTTAATGAAATACCAGTGAGTCCACGACGGGCATTCAATGGATTGTAGATGTGATGATAAATTAATTAGTTAGATTAGTTCTACTGATCCTCATATCAAATAATTGAGGTAATGAATGGGTTGGTTGGCAATGAACATTTGGAAAATTGCAATAATAAAGGAAATTATTTCTATAGTATGTCAGACGATAATTCACTATTCGGGAATTCACTAATCCAAAAGGGCAATACTTTTGTTTCAGGGGGATTATTATCGCACCCTGTACATTATCTCAGTTTAGTAGGATAGTAAGATATGCACCTTCTGGTTTTCCTGAACCACCCATACACTGAATCACCCTACCTTCCATGTACATATTGTAATGAATCTGGAGCCACCCCTGACCGATATCTCAGCCAGCGAATAAATTCATGACTCACCGCGAAAGAATGCAGTCTGAACCCGCTGCCAAAAATCTACGCTAGTATCGAACAGACTTCAAAATTCTATGATGGACCTTTACCGATATAAAACTCCTGCTTCTCGTCCAGACGGGGTAGTCTGAATTCAGAAAGCGAATCGAGCGGTAAATGAGAAATTCAAATAGTGAAGATAAATTAAGTGTTATTTGCTAAGTGTTGAATATAAATTAGTTTGTGATAGTGAAATATTGTTATAGTGAAATTGTTACAATATGAATAGTGTCTGTGTTGAAACTAATGTATTCGTTGAAATAAATATATATAATAACTTGAGCAATCATAGGTTGATTCGTCCAATGTTTATTCTATCGGTCGTATATTGGTAAATTGGTCACAGAGCACTCAAACACAGGAATTTGCAGATGGTAGTCTATTCGTTGATGAAGTAACTATAGTATGTCTAGAAATGAGAGAAACTGCAGCAGTATGCAGAGATAAGCAACACTTGGTTGTCAAAAACGGGAAAAACGGCACAAACAAACGGACTCACCAACAGGAACTTACCACACATTTGTAATTTCAATTAATAGACCTAGAATTTCTAGGATACCCTAACATCATCACGAAGGCAGCTACAGCTAACTGCGTGACTTCCGGGACCAGGATATAAATATAAAAGAGAAGGTGTTATGGAGTGTTAATGACTTAATTCAAAAAGGAAAAGATCAGTCGGAACAGCACTCAAGAAAAATTATTGGCAAATGAATGAAAGACACTATATATCCAGATGTCAATTTTGTCAAACTTTAACCACACATTCTTTTACCTTTTGTCAAAATATCATTCATCTGTCTACAAACGTAATAGAATCACTCATCGTTTAAAGACGCCAGCGCATGGTTGGTGAAAAATTTGAAATTCTATTAATGATTTCTGAAAAACAAACATTTCAGCATCACGAAATCAATTTTGCTAAATTCTGTTACTATCGTGCCAGTCCAACTCTGATTCGTTAAACTACATGCAAGAAAGTATTCTGTAAAATGTCCACTCACGCTGGGGATTCGATATTGCTCTGAGGATTGATAGAGCCAACGGAAGTTATATAAGAGTTTGATGGCCAGCACAATGAAGTACATTTTCGAGCTCAATAGCGACGTTGACCTAATGCGTTGGGGTTGAAAACTGCGCGAGTTTTTAAAGTTTGTTTATTGGAACGGATATTGCTAAAGGTGCATTTGAAATTGCTTTAGCTTTGGAATTGTACTGCAGATAGGAAGGTTTTGGTAATGTTGTTTGTGATTACAAAAAAAGTCGAACGGGATATTAATTTGAGGTGCTAGACTAGCTTCAGTGAACTATCAATATAGACCATGTAGAGAAAGAGGCAGTATTTGCCCACATCATTCAGAAAGCTGCTATAAAATCAGGTAATCTATGCTGAGATCAGGATATGAGTCCAGCATACTTTATGTTGAAGTTCACACAGATATCTCAGTTAGAAATTATTCATAAATTTCGTTTCCAGTTCGTATAAACAATCACTCAACAAGTACAGCAAAATAATGAGAATTAATCTAAAATTTATTGGCATGGTATACTGATACGAATAACCAGAGTTCATGAACCAGGGTTCATGAACCAGGGTTCATGAACTCTGAACTTCCTGATGTCAGCACTTGATCAAGATTATAAAAATCGACCTCTACACTACTCAAGGAAATATGTATTTGCTGATCAATCATGGCTATTGCATTTTGATAGATACAGAAGTATTTTCAGAAAAGTCTTAAGGAAGTCATCGATATGAAACAAATAACTATCAACCCGAAAATATTTTTGTTAACGGGTTGTCACAAGACGATTCTATTGCCTTTATGAAAAATATTAATGTTAAAAAATATTTCTTTCTTTCACCCACTAACTCAAATAAAATAGTTGGCCCTCTGAATAATATGAAAAACAAAAAAAAACTTATTGGAATTGAATCTCTGCGAATGCAATCAACTAGGTACTCATTATAGAGTGCAGTATTTCCTGAGTACAGGGTGTGACTAAATAAGTGAAAAACATTTAAGGAGGTAATTCCTCATCGAAAAAAAGATAGAATCTTTCATATAAAGAAATTTCATTGGATCATCCCTTGTTATGATACATCCCCTTAAAGGGGGTACATAAAATTTGTATAACAATTTTTTTTATTGAACATACACTATGATTTCTACACGTTGGGTGTTTTGTTATTGATTAATTACTTTCGTTTATAACCTTTCAATCGTTTAATGCAGGTACTAACAACAAAATAACAATAAATCCAATTCGCATTTATGACGATGTATCTCTGTAGTTGTTCGTAAAATATTTTTTTGCTGCGAACTGGTTTATTTTGGGCAAAAAACCCAAAATAAATTTTTTGTTTAGAATGAAACAGTCTATAGGAAATACATTTTCAAATGGTAAACAAATAATAACACAAAAAGTTACATTGGAAATAAATGTTAGGGGTTGGGTTTTCCACCCCTTACAACCATGGGGTAAACCAAATAAATCACTGGCTGAGTGTCTTTTTGGTAGTACAAAACGTCAGGTTAATTTCAATATTGTCACTTTTTCAGTTCCTGTGAAAAAAATTCTTATAAAAATTTTATGTATCTATGTAAGGGGCTGTATCTTAACAAGGGATGCTCCAATGAAGTTTCTTTATAGGGAAGATTCTATCTTTTCTTTGATGGGGAATCACCTCCTTGAATGTTTTACACTCATTCAGTTACACCCTGTATTTAAGGGCAGCAATTGTTGATCCACCGTCCGGAAGGACAACTCTGATTTGGTAATAAACCTAAGACCCATTTCACTATTGCCAATTTTTTCGAAAAGCTTAATACACACAACTCTCAATGTTTACCCTTCTATCGCTAACCACTTTTTTTTAATAGCCATTTAATCATTTTTAACCCTGATCATAGATCAGTTATTCCCACCAGACGTCTGCTTTTTTTTAGGACAAAACACAAGCACTACAGAAAAACCCTTAAGGCGCTCTCAGAGCGGTACCTGTGCGAAAGTAGCGATTCACCTTGGATTTGAACTGCTGGAAATTAAATCTATTTGAAAAAAAGTGCTCAGGAAGTTTATTCCACATAAACGCAGTTCTCCAGATGAAAGAGTTTTTAAACAGTGAAGTTCGAGGTGTATTGAGTGGAACCTCAAAATGATGAGCAGCCACAATCCGTCGCGTATTTCTAATATGTACCGCTCTTGGTGGAATTAAATGTGCCAAGTCACATGAACACTTTCCGTGAAAGTATCTATAGAAGAGAGACAAATATCCAACCAGACTATCAAGGTTGCACGTGATGTTTGCGTCTCCAATCAGGCGGATGGTTCTTTTCTGGATGGAATCCAGGAACTTCAGGGTATGTTTGGGGGTGGAGCTCCATACATGAGAACATTACTCCAAAGAAGGTCTGATCTGAGCTTAATAAAGTATAAACAGTTGCTGAGGAGTGTAAAGTTTTCTGTTTCGGAACAGTATTCCAAGCTTTTGAGAAGCAGCCTTTGCAATTCCAGCGACATGATTGTGTCAAGATATATTGGTGTCTATTTCATCCCCCAACAAACTTATCGAAGCAGAAAGCGGAAGTGAATGACCTGACATTATTATATCCGGTTCGTAGACATTTATCTTCTTGGAGAGAACCGATGCTTGGAGTTTTCTGGCATTGAATTGAACTTGGTTACTTTCACTCCAATTCGAAATCTTTTCCAGATCCTGATTAAGATATGCAACCTCCTGGTGCCGGTGAAGATGTGCCTCCGTAGCCGATGTCCTGGAATCCAAATGGAATGACAAGATAATTGTGCTGTGTCAGCAAAGCAATATATTGAATTCTTGGCTTTTTTCAATAAGTCGTTGATGTACAATAAAAAGAGGGTTGGATACAATATGGATCCCTGGGGAACACCAGCGTTGATGGTGAAAGTATTCGAGAGATATCCATCGACGGCCATTTGCAGGTTACAGGAAGCTGGAGAGTCATCCTGGTGTAACTAACCACTCAGAAAACAGTACTGAGTAGAGATAAGAAAGAAGTCAGTCTCTCACACAATAACCCTTCTCTGACTCCCTACATATTCACTACACACTATTATTGTCACACGGTCACTATTATTACGTAAATACAGTGATTCCACCGAAGCTGTGAATTATCCAACAGAGGTTTTGAAATCATTGGATTTGCCAGGCATGCTACCGCATAATTTATAACTGAAGGTTAGGTAGTTCCGTAATTTGAACTCACCACGGCTGAGCAACGCACACAATTATTCATTGTAAAATTAATGAAACTGTTCAAGTGGCAATATAGGAGGTGAAAATATATTAATACCATGAACCCCTGTTACCTACTGATGTGCCAATTTATTTTGAACGTGTGCAATTTCCAATTAGATTGGGATTTGCAATGACTATTAATAAGTACCAAGGCTAAACAATGCCCGTTTTTGGCTTGGATTTGAGCTCATCATATTTTCCACACACTTTAGCATTGAGGGATTAATAGTATTTGTGAGTGTTCTGATAGAAATAATGTATGTTGCAAAACAACGTTTGTTGAGTCAGCGTCTGCCTGCGTTCGGGTCGCGTTCTCGGCGATGGCGCTTCATTGCTTAGACCGACCCTCTACCCCCGCGCATCATCCATCTTCGTCTTAGAGTAGACGCAACGCGTAATGGCTTACTGCGATGCGACAAGGTAATACTCGTATATACAAGGTATATTCGTCCAAATTACTTAGTGATAGAAATAATGCATGTAGCAAAACAACGTTTGCTGGATCAGCTAGTTTCTTAGCAAAAATCACTTGCTCAGCAACTACCAATTTGGAATTTAGAATTCTAAGAGCACAAATGATGCTATGTTCGCACTGCTAGAGAAAATATATATCAAAATAAATGAGCGTTTAACTGCGTGAATTATTTAATTCTCGAATTGCATCAGGAATATATGGTAAAACCATATTCAAACTAGTGACTTCTGAGGTTCCATGGGGTTTAGTTTTCGGCCCATTGTCGTTCCTGATTTACATAAATGAATTAGCTCTCATTGATCTTAAGGGATGATTCACTGTTGATTGTTGATTACACCACATCAAGGAGCACTTTCATACGATAGCTCTAACCAATGACTGAGAGAAAGAAGAAGCCTGAAAGTTGAGCCAGAATATGTTTACACCAAAGATGGATAGGAACCCTGATATTTAAACCGATTCGCATTCGTTTTATCAAAAACTCCCTACGAGAGACATGAAATTGACCCAACTTTGTACACATGTTGATGAATGGTGCAAGAATCGAAATCTGTAGCGGTTATTTTGTTGAGATTTTGAGACAAATGTTTTGAAATTATTTTTGCTATGGACATGCATAATTTATGAGCCCACAGTTCAATTTCTCACCGTTTCCCCCGGTATAAAACAGTGCGTACAGCAAGAAGTGCAATATAGTGGAGCTAATTATCGTCTAGTTGGATATAAATGGCTCACATTCACTTTCCAAGCAAACAAATGACTTTTTAGGCGGATTTGTTTGCTAAGCGAATTCAGTTCGTTCCGTAGGCTTCAATTGATTCAAATTTTGCCGACTCTGCAATTCACCTTGTATACTTAACGCACTGCAGCAGGAAATGTCAGAGCAACGCGATTCCATGGACAATGGATTTAAATGTTAATTGTCCAACATGCAAATGGATCCGAATGTGGGGGGGATTAGCGATAAATGCGTATTAATGATGTTTTTGTGTTGAAACAGACCAAACGAACAAATGGAAAATTCATGTAGAGATTGATGAATTGTCCGAAAATTATATGGTCATAATTGATTTGGATGGACAATGATTTTAAAGAAGTCTTTTGAATTGACAAGCATTTGGACTCTGTTTTAACTAGATTTCATATATTAACCATTTTATTTTTGTGATTACCTCAAAGTTTTGACAGAATCAGAATCAAAGAACTTAGGCGTCATCTAGGGGCAAGTTACAGAAACATTGATAGCCTAAAAACCTTCTCTATGAAAAATTACTTATACATGTCTAGTTTCATCACGATTGGTTGAGCGATGTAGAAGTTTATCACTTACCAACCAACCAACAAACAACCAAACAACAAACATATATTAATTATAGATGAGTTGTGTGTTGTTGACATTGAATGGATATTTACTCTTATTTTTATAATTTTCACTTCAGAAATGACGATGATGATTCATATTTCGGAAACTACAGGGGTAAAAAGGGTTCTGGGTGTGGACGGGCGCTGTTGTGGAGCAGCTTCGGACCTCTGGTGCCGGCTTCTGCTGCTGATTTTCGTTACATTTCGTCGATTGCCCTACAATAAGATTGAGCTTTGTCCTGGTTGCATAATGTTATAGAGAATCCCACCAGCCGCTGACCATCATACAGTAACTGTTTTTTTGGCGAGTTTTCGCCTTTAGGAAGTGCCTGGATGGTTCATCGGTGTCCAACCACTGTCTTGAACGTTTACTATCGTCGTAGAGGATCCACTTTTCATCTGATCAACTGAGATTTCGATCCAAAAACGGATCGTTTTGGTTGCGCAAAAGCAAAGAAGGACATACTTCGGAACGTGACAATTTATGTCGATCATTCAAATCGTAGGCACCCATTTATCGAGCCTTTTGAGCTTTCCAATGTGTTTTAAACCATCAAAAACCGCATGGGAGCTGACGTCCAGTTATTCCGCTATCCCACGCACCGTTTGCAACGTCCACGCATTCCCCGATTTCTATTCGTCACTGTAACATGACTTCAAATTTAATGGTATGACTCTTCAGCCAATCGTGAAATTCGATTAGTAAAAATTATCCAATACGAACCGCTAATTCTACAGTCCACGTGGACTAGTTTGCTGCCGGTTCATTTCTAAGTATTGGTTTTTTTGGCCTTTGAGAGTGCCGTAAACTTTAAGTGTGCACAATATCGTTTACTTCGACTATATAGGGTATATGACAGTGGTAAAAATGAAGACTAAAATGTCTCTGTAGTTCAGGGTTGGTCCCGATGGTAATCATAGAATGTAATGGATGTGAATGCTATCAAATAATGTTGTTTCCATCATATCCGAATAGTTATCTACTTATGTAGATAACTGCTAATGCAGCTATACCCTAATGATTTCATTAGCCGAAGCCATGAGGTTGATTCCTACTACTAATTATGGTGAAAAACGCCTACTTTCTCGATAAGTAGCCTGGATTATCTAAGAACATCGTTCAAATCAGAATGATTGGCCTGAGGAAAAACAATATTTCAATCAGGATGCAGAAAAGAGAATAGAAAGTACGCCGATCCACTTCTGACACAAATATGGACGCTATCCATCCTTTCTCTGTTTCATACCTAGCGATATGGAATAGAATCAGCTCTATCATAAACGATGATGGATTTGCCGTGTTTCGGAAATGCGGTTATAATTAATGGGGGTTTCCATCATATAACGGTTATAATGGCGCTCGTTATTTTAGATTTCGGTCTTATTCTGTCGAGTGAGTAAGGAGGAACAGCTCTCCAGCCCTTTCGGCGACCCTTTAAGTTGTATCTTGTAATGAATGGACTCCTAATGAACACTTGAGGGTTTGGCACAATTGCCATGATAAAAAATGGTTCGTTGGAAATTTCGGGGGTTGTGCTGGAAGTGTTCACAAGAAAAAACATATTTCACTCGAAAATTACGACGAACTGTTTTCTGAGTGAGTCTATAACATATATGGAAATTTGAAAAATAGTGTCTTGGAACGCCCGACAGAAGTGATAACTTAAAGTAATTTAAGTTGAACTATTTTATATTGAAATTGTTCAACTTGAGAAAAGCTTAGGTTATTACTTGAATTTTATGTATATTCATATGATAATGAAAAAGGTTATTCATTCATTCAATTGTTACTTTTGTAGTTTCACAAAATTAGTATCATCATTTTTAGGCCACGTTTCACATAATAAAAGAATATTATATGCTTGCTGGTTAGATTTTCATTATACTGTCAACAGCACATGTCTAACGCACACTAAACACTGGTCGTCTGTCCGACGAGAGAGGAGCAGTCTGCCTTCCCCTGCCATATGCCTGAGAGAAAGGGGAGCTGCACAAACTGGCGCCGTTACGAGTTAGGTAACGAAGTGGATTACCCTCCCATAAAAAGGTATCACTTCAAAAAATTGTATCGTTGGAAACTATTGCCGAAATAATGAGTGAAAATACAGCAGGTCAGAGTATCCGTAATTTGAACTAATGTTTTAATAAATTCAACCAGAACAACTTAACAATGATAATCTATTCTGAATGGAAAACAATTACATTAGTTGGAATTGTGAGGAAGTGGATTGAATTGAATTGATAACCTAGGAAAGATTCAGAATTTGCGTAGAGGAAGTTTGGAGAATAACAAGGTTTACCAATTGAAAATGTGTATAATATACCACTTATTTCGATGAAAACAATAATATAATATAATATACAAATAGTTTCTAGAATATATAAAAAGATAATTTCTTTATATAATACTTAAGGGCTTCCACGAGTTCAATGAATTACCGGAAAAAAAAAACCATTTTAAAAAAGCACTTGAAGAATTTGAAAAGAAGTAGTAGAATACAATTTGTATACTTATGTGGAATTATTTGGGACATTATTGGTTATCATTTATTGTTTTTTCATTTATTGTTTTTAATTGTTCACTAGAGTATTTGTATCTGTAATGAAACCAAATATCACTTTTTTAATAATAATTTAATGTACATATGTACCTATATTTCATTATCTATTTAAATGTTACTTAACATGTGATACTGAAATATTTATATGTAATTTTCATTGTCTGGCTACATGCTAGTTTAAATCTCAAATTGTTCAAATTTAAAATTTATTACATACATTTTTTTAAATTTCATTGTGCTAGTGATATTATTACACTCATAGATATGTAAAATAGGTTTCCTATTTCAATAAAGATTATTATTATTATTCTTGTTGCCTGCGGCTTCGCCCGCGTAGGATGTGGTTTCTCACATTAAGTTTCGTGACAGACTATTTTGAACCAATATATTTACCTGATTCCCTCTCTTGATGCTAATTTACGCTATATACTTGAAGGATCTACCTTTATATTCAAGATTTTGGGTTCAGTAGCTTCGGCTGTACGTTAATATAAGAGCCGGCAACAGCTAGTGATCTATATTTTAACTGTAAAAATACAGCAACGAAAAAAATATGCCAACTGCTGTAAGTAATGAATAGCTTCGAGAATGCACTTATGTTACCTATACAGAAATTCGCAGAACCAACAAAACCATCAACGACGTCTGCCTCATGCATCTGCCCGCGTCCGGGTCGCGTTCTCGGCGATGGTGCTTCATTGCTTAGACCGCCCCTTTACCATGTATCGTCCCCCGCCGTCTTACAGTAAACGCGACTCGCAATGGCTTACTGCGTTGCGTCAAGATAACATTATCGGTTCGTCCAAATTACTTAGTGTAGAAGAGAAAGTTTATCTTATTAAAAACTTAAAACGACAATTGTATCAACTTTTATAAGAATTTGATAGATATTCTAGTTTAGGCATTGTGAAAAAGTATCCAATTTATTTGTATTTGGCTCAGTGTTTTGCATATAGTGGCTACCATTTAAGAGGTAGATATATGCTATCGTGGACTTTTATTTTAATAGGGGAGTACAAGCGGGGATTTCGAGATTCACTAAAGCGCGGCAGATTATTATACAGGGGGATACATCGTACCCGGTTAAGTACCTCCACCAAATATGAGCCCCACATATAAGGCCTCCTGTAAGGATCAGATTAGTGCAAAAAAATTGATCATCAGAAATTCTCGAGCGCGTCAGATTGAGGTAGGGTGAGTTAATTACCTGCTGAAACGTGTATATTTCAGTTATCTGACAATTTGAGAGTGACGTAAAGAAACGGGAGGGCAGCAAAGTTGTGAAAAAATAACTTCATTTCGACATTCTCGGCAGTAGCTAATTTTTTTTTATTTTGAAGGAAATAATTCAAGGATAACGAAAAATATATAATCTGACGATTTACGCAAGCCAAAATAACAAAAATTCGTCGATAAAGTTCAGTGTGTGCAGCTGTGTGATACCTATATTTCCCTTTCCAAGTTTCTATTCCTCTATTCTCTATCTATTTCTCTATCTATTACTCTCTCACTCCGTCCCCATTCTGAATTCTGTTTTCATGACGTCATCACAGCTGATCACAGAGACTTGTTCGTAATGAAGATGAAGATGATGATAAATTAATCAATTAATTGATGGATGTAGCCGTTACTACGTGGTAGGAAATCATAACGACGAAAAGAGAAATTAAACTTTCTATGTTTTTTACCACTTTTATTTGTGCTGTAACGTTATTTACAAATAAAAGTGGTAAAACACATAGAAAGACTTATTTATCTTTTCTTCATTAATTAATCAATTGATTATAAAAAATAATTTTTTTGAGCATTTAAAAAAAATATTTTCTTATAAATACAAGTATTCTACTTAAAAACCCATACATTTATTTATTTGCATACTATTTCCTGAGCATTTCAATGAATTGAGTTCAATTAATTAAAAAAGAAGAAATTAAAAAATATTGTTTTTGTCAGATTGAGCGAATCCCTCTAGATAATCGTTAGATTATGAGACAACATGTCTAAAACATAAAGATGAACCATATGTATTTTAATCTGACGCGCTTGAGTATTTCAAAATGGCGAATTTTTTTGCACATTATTATAATGGTCGCGAGTTTGATTCAGATCGAAATCGTCAGATTATTGAATGAGAGCTTTTTTTTGTTGCACTTAACACTCCCTTAGAAAATATGACGCGCTCGATTAAATTTTTTTTCTTTTCACTTTTAACCCTTACGTACAACCACCCACATCATGCAAACGATCAGATTAACATTCCAATATTATTAAAAATACGTAGGACATTGATGCTATCAATATGTGACGCGCTCGAGTATGTCCATTCAACCGTCTTTTTTTCATATTTAAAAATCTATAGCCGCTTTCCCCACCGATATAACATATTTTTCTTTTTATCATCTAAGCTTTGCTTTGCTTGAGTAAATCCCCATTTTGCATCGTGGGCTCCGCTGCTATTAGAACTGTTTAGGATAAACAATCTTACGGTACATTATCTGCATGTAACTCCAACACTATAGGCAGCGCACGCCAAGAAAGCTTAGGGAGCACGATTTTTTTTGACTTACTCAATACTTATCATTATATTAAGATCAAAATTATAAAAAAACCTTTGTAAATTGTAGCCTATATGTTATTCTGTTGTATAAGCTGTATAATTTATGTAAAGATTCATCTAAATCCGTTCAGTTGTTTAGGCGTGAAAGGGCCACAAACATACATACATACATACATACATCCATCCTCACCAACTTTCACATTTATATATTACTATATGTAGAAGATTTTTCCAGGTTTAATGATTGAGTAACATGACATTTTATATCTTGTGTTGTGACATATGCGTCAAACGCGATTATTTTGCCTGTAGGCCGATGATGGCGTGTCTCACCCTCTAATTTGTATGGACGATTAACCACCTGTGAGGATGTCACATTCCGCATCGAATCGATAAGCGATAGCGTTTATGATGAGTAACTCCCAATATGGACCGGAATAACGTATTAATCATCTCTATCCACTCGCACGTACACTTGATGTTGGATGTGCTCGTGTTGCATTTCATTATCATTGTTGTAGTCGTGGACAACTTGATTGTTGGAATTAGTTTCATGTTACAATCCAGGGTAATTATTTTTCTATCTTACTCCTACAATTGAGAAGCTTCCTAATGGGAAACCTTCTGAGCTATTGAGACAGGCATCCCACATGGAATTTCTTGAAAACTTAATTCATTATAAGAAACTGAAATACGATGAAAGAGCTGGAATGCATGAAATATAAACTCTTCCGACTCAAAAACCCAATTCACAATGGAACGAGAAACCCAAGTGACTCTAGTCTTCTTGGATGTTCTTGTGAATAGACGTGAAGATGGTACATTGGATCACAGAGTGTACAGGAAACATACAGACAGGTACCTGAGAAAAACTCTAACCACCAACGACAACAAAAAAGAGATGTTATTAAAACGTTAATTGAGGGAGCACGACGTATCTGTGAACCTGAGAGCCTTCCTGAGGAATTCAATCACCTGAAAGAAGCCATTACGTGTGGTAAACGTCTGTCGAAAAACAACTACTGCCCCGGCTAATACGACGCCGGGTTTATGGTCGAACCTGCCAATAGCCTTTGTTTCGAAGTCTTCCATACAAAGGTTTGCAAGCACTGGTGACAGAGAAGAACCCATAGGGGCGCCCTTTACTTGTTTGTAGAAAGAATCTTCGAAGAGGAAGAATGTGCTGGACATACAGTGACTTATGAGGTTAAGGGTACTTTTCGAAATTTGGTGTTTCGTTTCGAGAATGTTCAATGCGTCTGATACGGGAATATTGGTAAATAAAGACACTACGTCGAAACTTACAAGGATGTCAGTCTGTCATACGTACGAAATTTAATTCACTTCATTGAAATCTTCAAAAGCCTCAACATCCAACAAACTGGCATCCTTGTGAGTTAACGGGGTCTCTCAGGCAAAAAATCAAATCTCTGCTCTACTTTGCCAAGCTTTCGCTTCTAATGGGAACCTTCTTCAGGGCGGTAAAAATGTGTAAAAATCAATGAATTGAACATATACATCGACGAAAGAAAGTTGAACATTAATGGATTTTTTGTTTTTTAATTTTTTTTTGTTTTTTATATTTTGTATTTTTAATTTTTTTAATAGCTCTCTTATATCTTCTTTATTCGCAGACTTATTGAAAATCTGTCCACATTTTGCTATTGGCACTTATGTTGACTATTAGAATATGTTCATGAATCTTTTATATAGGGTGTTATCTGACTTGGGCCACCCCCATCTTTGAATTTTTAAATACGGACCTGTATTTTTTGTTTTAGATTTTGGATCACAAACGTTCACTTCATAACGAGAAATTAAATTTTATTGTATATTTGGGGATGTTTCGGTAATATTTGGTTTCCATTGCTCTGAGCGTTTTCTACAATGAACTTCGAATAAGAAAACCTTTTATGATTATCTGAAACATATCTGCATCAAAAGTATATTGAATGTGTCTTAATACGGAGAAAAAGAAATGATAGCAATAATAACATCCGAAACGAACACTATAATTGTAAGGAAAATTGAAATGAAGTAACTTATATACACAAAAAAATTTCGAGACATTTTTTAACTCCGTTTTTCATATTATTTATTGCCCATAATACACTTATTTGTTGCATTGTTGCGAAATTATTCAAAATCCTCAATGTCGAGTCTTCCACATTTTCTATCTCTCTGCCAGCGTAAATCCTATTTTTCAATGTCCCCCATGGAATATAGTCCAAAATAGTAAGATCTGGTGATCGTGCAGGCCATCTTATTGGCCCATTATTTGTATCGAAATGGAAGGAGTCCAATTTCAACATTTATTGCATCTTTATTGTGTATGTAAACTACTTCATTACAATTTTCATTAGGATATAATATATTTTTGTTGTTGATATGTTTCAGATAATCATAAAAGTTTTTCTTATTCGAAGTTCATTGTAGAAAACGCTCAGAGCAATGAAAATATGAGAATATATGAATAGGTACCTAAAAATGAAAAAAAAACTCTCTAAAAAATCTACGGTACACAGAGAGACGTGAAAGTTGCTATTGTGTTTTTATTTAACTCAGTCAACTGGTTTCCTGGACCGTAATTTGAAAGGGAATAATTCACCCAATTATAATAAAATAATACCGAACCATCAATGAAATTTAATTTCTCAGTATGAAGTGAACGTCTGCGATACAAAAATTACAACAAAAAATACAGGTCCGTATTTTAAAATTCAAAGCTGGGGTGGCCCAAGTCAGATTACACCCTATATCAAAGATTCATGGACATATTCTGATAGTCCACATCAAGTGCCGATAGCAAAATGTTGACAGATTTTCAATATGTCTGTAAATATAGAAGATATAGGTTTTTCCTGTATATCTCCAGAACAAAAACAGCTATGTTCGATTTTGTTATATCATTGAATAGGTCTCTAAAATATGAAACTTTGACACAATTTAACCGACACTCTATTTCTTATCGTTTACGAGATCCCCATGTACAGAAACGAATTTCAATAGCCCTGTATATCATCTTCTGTTTGTTTATATAATTATTCGAATCACTTTCAACATTATATGTCAATGGCACACTGAATACTAAGTTATGCAAAGAGAGGAGAGAGATTAATTTGTCCGAGATATGGCTAGCGATGTGTGTTAGTGCGAGGAGAAAGAGAAGCCTGACATACTGGCGCCGTTATGCGTTACGTTACCAAGCGGTTTACCCTTCCATAAGAAGTTATCACTTCAAAAGTTTTTTCTCATATCACTCATTTGAGATCTAGCGTGGAATTGTGGACGCTTTAATTCATCAAAAAACTGGACAGTATAAAAAATCGAATACTCGGGATATATTATATAAAAATATTATCCGACAGACGTTACATAATCTTACGTAAGAAACTTCCTGTCGGTGACAACGACGAAGAAACTTATAGGTTCTCTAGAGTTGCACGTTCGAAATCAACATTAATTAGGGATGACAGTGAGAGCAGCGACTGTAACCGACTTATACGAGGTAGACAAGAGACAAACGTCCATAATCCACAAACATTAATCCTTCGTTGTTATTGTGGCTTGAGTTTGTCGGTAACGAGGGAGCTTCCTTCGTTTGACAGTGTTCCGTTGGCAAATAGGAGAGGGGTTTACTTTCCTCTGGTAAGAAGCGGTGTTTGGAACAATTTTCCAAAATGCAAATTCATTGAGAACGTTTTAAGATTGAGTTGAAAAACAGCCTTGGCTGATACTCTTTGTTTTTGTTATTGTTCCTGTATACTGTTTTATTTCATTTTTGTCCATTCCATTTATATTTTTATGGTGAATAAAGACGTTTTTTTTCACCGTAGTGTGCGCTGGTCAGGCCCTTTCCTCCGAAGCCCCGATACATTCGGGAGGGCGCGCCAGAATTATCAACCAATGACCACTCCCCACACCGTGAGGTAAGTGATCATTGGGTCCGATAATTATGTGCCCTGAGCAAGCGCAGTGAGCCAAGAATGACAGCCTTCTGCATCTGTGCGGCTGAGATGTCTGCCTTAGTGCGGCAAGCCGGTATGATTTTGAGATTCGAGAGTAGAGACTATTATTATTATTATTATAAGATGTGGCTTGATGATTATCCATTATGAAAATTCTCAAAATATTTTCACAGTACACGAGTCACCCAGTCATAATTATGTAACACTCAATACCCGTTCTGAAACAATGAACGTCGACATTCAAGGAATTTCTTGTGTACAGATTTTTGTGTAATATTGAATTCATTACTAAACGATTGTAAGGATCTACATGAAGTATTTTTCAAGAAACGGAATTCATTTCTGACGAATAGGAATCACTACTAACATCTGAGCTGAAAAATCCCGGGCCTAAGGAAGATTACGCGTTTTTTTGGTTCAAAATTGTCTTCATTTATCACCGAAGTCTCCATCAAGAGCCACACAATCATTCCAGCGCCACTCTAACATTTCAATACCACTGTTGTAGAAAGATTTATCTTTTGCCCCAAAACAGGTCTCAGTTTCAGCTATAACCTCTTCGTACGGGTTGTTGAAATTGAATTTTTTGTACGCTTTTTGAAAATAACTCTTGCAAAAAATAAGTTATTTGCACGAAATTCGGTACCCGGGTTTTTTTTAACGTGAAAAATCATTATTTCGTATTATTTCTCATTTAACATCTAGAGGGCGCTGCGTACACTGTCATTATTTATTTGAAATTACTTTTTTCACAGTAAACTTTTGGTACTTTTAACGAAAAAACCTAATTCCCACACCTTTTCCAAATAAAGAAGGTACACCTCCTCAACAACGCTGAAGGTGATCGTTTTCGAGATATTTACAATTTTCTATATCGATGCATATTACTTAGCTACTAGGGCGCTTAGTGAAGTTGCTGAGAACATTACAAAAACTAAGTATGTGGTCAAAATAAACAACTTTTTCCTATAAAATGTTTAACGAAGAATGATTCGTTTTCGAAATACAGATTGTTGAAATTTTTCGAAACATTGTAGTTTTTTTTTCATGAATTTTTTGCAATTTTAGTTATTTTCATCAAACTTTATACGCAGAGTACCCGTACAGACTTCTTCAAAACTGAGCAATATCGAAATGCTTATTCAATCCAAATTAAAAAAAAAATTGTCAGGTTATTCAATTAGAAAGGACTACATTTCGGAGTTTGTAAAATAAACAATTCGGAGAAGTACTATGTTATTCATTAGGAAAATAAACATATAAAAATTGAACGAAACAACTATTAGAATAACTGTTCAAAGTGACGGCCCCCAACAGTAATACAATCTTTTGCTCTCCTCATCAAAGGATTCCGCACCCGTTGAAAAATGTCCGGAGTGTTTCTTATCGTTTCGCAGCAAGCTATGATGCGATCCTTCAACATTTCCTCGTTTTCAATGAAACTAGCATAAACTAATAGTGAGTTTAGGTGTCCCCAAAAAAACCGACGGGATTGAGCCTCTGGGGCCAATGCTTAGTGCCTCCTCTTCATATCCATCGTTGGGGATATGTACGTTTGAAAAATTTTTTGCTATTACACTAAAATGAGCAAGAGCTCCATCGTGCATAAACCAAGAGTGATTTCGGAGACCAATGGGAACATCTTCCATAAGTTGGGGAGACCCGTGTTTCAAAAAATGTAGGTAAGCATCTCCATTCAAATGTGAGGGGAGAAAATAGGGTCCAATTGAATAATACCCAATTATGCCTACTCATACATTAAAAGAGAATCTGTCTTGGAAATGAGTTTGCGTTATCGCATGTGGGTTATCTTCCGCCCAGATGCGGTTGTTATGTGAGTTCATAATACCATTTCTTGAAAAATTAGCCTCATCTGTGATGCGGATTTTCAAAAAAATTAGCGGATGTTGTTCGACTTTTCTTTGACGCCATTGAGCAAATTCGATACGTGGTTGGAAATCACGTAGCGTAAGTGCCTGAACACGGTGAATATGATAAGGATATAATTGCTGTTTCTTTAGTGGCCGTCCTACTGCAGAATTTGTTTGAAAGCTTCCAGATTCGGAAAGTCGCCGGAAAAGATTCACAAATGTCGCTGCACAAGGAGTCACGCGATGGGGATACCTTTCCTGATAGATGCGTCTGGCCTCGCTTGAATTTCGGTCAACCAAGCCGTATGCAAAAACCACATCAGCCATGTCAGCATTCGTAAACTTGGGCATGGTACCAAAAAATCACTTTATAAACTCCGAACTGTGAATAGTTGAAAATGTGACAGCGAACCTCTATTTTTATAAACAAACTTTCATGTTTTATACCAC
>WOGP01000761.1:0-22105 GCA_015342065.1 Leptinotarsa undecemlineata | reverse complement strand
GGAAAAAAAGTTATATGAAGTACTGGTGATATTTTGACCCCATCTATACATTCCCGAGAGGAAAAGAGGAAGTCCAGGGACACCCTGTATATTGTTGCAGCGTTTTCATTTTCTATCTTTCGAAGACTGAAAAGCTTATTATTCTTACGTATTTATATACAAACTGGTGAACAACTTTGTCAGTTCACCAAAACTACTGTCTCAACCATAGTTTCATATACCAAGAATTAGTGGTAGAACTAAACAATGTTTCTACCTTCCAACATCGAGAACCCATATGATATTCAAATGTCCCTTATATGCAATGTGCTATAATTTCAATCAACTGTGTCAGAAAGTAGAAATTTATTCGGCATCATTGAATATATTCAGAAAAGAGATAAAAACCATTCTCTTTGGGAAGCAACAAATACTCATTTAATTTTTTTTTCTTTTCAATGAACTTATTTATTGTATATGTATATGAATATCCCAAAACTGTGTATTAAGTTTTACCAATAATCAAACACTTACTTAAAATTTGTAACTTTTTTTCCATTTTTTCTTTGAAATATTCCATGATTTTATTATTATTATTATGCTATGTATATATTTTCTATATTCAACACTTTCATCCCAGCATTGTATATTGGGTCTGTGATTGGGTCTGGTGCCGGTTTCGACAATAAAAGTTTTTTTTTATTCACTGACTGTAGAATTTATTGTAAACAATATTTTATGTAAGATCAGAAGTTCCAATTTAAAGAAAATTTGGTATTACTGAGTGTTTGTTCAAAAGATTTTTTTGTAGAAAACTTAGTTTTTCATAAAAGCTTTGTAACCATTTTTATTAAAAAAAATTTTTGATACCGAAAAATCGAGTTAAAACCGAAAAAAATGTTCCTGTGTTATTCATATGGGAAATCGAAATCTTGAATAAGGTAAGCCTCTTATTACATGCCTATATATGCATGTGTATATAATACATGTATAAACATTATTACCTATTAACAATCGAAAAATATTTTCTTTCATCTCCCCATTAATATTGGCTCCTATCCGGAATCCATTATTAGCGGTACTTTAACATCGGAACTGTTCGTAGACAAAATTATTAATATTGCAACAAAACGACTACAATATGAACTTGTTATTGCGTGTTGTTCGTAATTGGAACATAGCGCAATAACAAGTCTTGATAATGCCATCTGGGATGATGGCGAAACGTCGACCTTCAAATAATATACCATGGATGCATTATCGAGCTGCTGGAAAATAATTCCATTGAAATGAAAAGATAAGTACCATTTGGATAATTTACGATTTTATTTCAATTTGAGACAGCTGTAATAGGTGTCTCGACCTACTGGGCAGGCGGTCCTCGATTGAAAACAAACTGTGAAAAACCAAGATGAGTGCTTCATAGAAATCTTAGGTGTCACACCAATAAGTGGTTGCGATTACGCAGTAATTTTCATGATGTATTAGTTTTGGATTTTCCCAGTTTATCTTCAATCAAGGATCGCTTGCCTGGTACTGATGTTGCCCAACAGGCTAAATTACCCGATTACGGGTGTTCTTTAGACTTTAATTTTATTATTATTATTTGAAATTGAAATTTCTAGAGAAAGAAGAGTGAAAAATGTTCTGAAATCCACTACAATAACAACTAAGAGTTGATGACACATTTTGACGTCTGTATAACACAACTAAAACCTATATGTCTGTCTTTCAGGAATGAAAGGTAACTGAATGTAACATAATGAATAATTCAGGATGAACGTGTCTGATGATACTTTTAATATTCTACAGAAATCCTAAAAAGTTTAGTGGTGGTTTTTTATGATCAAATGTTGGGATGCACTGTAATGTTGAAATGATATTGCATTTGACTCAGCTCAACAGTTTCAGTCTGTATATATCGTTTAAAATGAATCTGCTTGTATATTATATCATTATTTTTCAAGCAACATTTCAATTATGATAAAGACAGAGTTTATTGATAAGTAGATTCTTGTTTGAAGGTGATTGACAATGTTTCATGATGAATTCCACTAGTTCGGACTTCCATTGTCTAATATATAAAATGATTTGAAATCCTTGAGAAAGAGAAGAATTAAAAATTAATAGTCGAAAATAAAAATTATATTAAGCAAAAAAAAACATCCTGAAATGAAACAACAGTGAAATACAATACAGGTAAATTCGGGTGATTACCCGAAGACATTTGTAGATACCAACAATCGAACCGTCGTGAACTAACGTGGCTTGGAATCTCTTAACTTCGTATTTTATTTTATTTTCTTTCTTCATTACTTTATTTTATTTAATTTTTGTTCAATTGTTCAATTTTTTTACCTGTATTGTATTTCATTGTTGTTTCATTTCAGGGTATTTTTTTGCTAAATATAATTTTTATTTTCGACTATTAATGTTTAATTCCTCTCTGTTAGGTGTCTCAGGGATTTCAAATCATTTTATATATTAGACAATGGAAGTCTGAACTAGTGAAATTCAAGTAGATTTTTATTAAAACTGGCGTAACCACCTACTAATTTAAATTTTTAACAACAGTGAAGAGCTGGAATAATTGTGCAAAAACTATGTTTTAGGTCACTACCATGATTTTTTAAAAAACAAATAGACTTTTAAAAACTTTCTGCATATTATAATATGAAATATGAAACCTTTGCCATTCAATTTATATTTTTAGTATACCATTTTCCGACAGTTGATACACTTGTCATCACATGAGTTATTAAAATGGAATGGAATTTCCGTTATATTTATTCATTTGTAAGGCACCAATGAACCAACTTTATGATTAAGAGTATTTTAAGGTCATTTGCTGGCTGGGAATTTTATACATTTAGCAATTCAAAAAAGGTCATCATTTACAAGCGCTTTCATAATTCAAATATGCGTTGGAATTACTATACCTCAAACTTTTATTAAAGTTGATCGCTTAATGAATCCAAAACCGTGAAAGAAACAAGTCTTCTCCTTTAGTGTTTTCCAAGTAATTCACAAGAGTTTACACTTCTATTTATGAAAACAAACAATAAATTTAATTATGATCCTCAGTTATGCGAATATTATAAAAGTCATTCAAGGACGAAATAATTTCAGATTTGTTTTCGTGCTCTAAAACAAAACAACTCGTACGCAGAATAAGCGAATTGTCTCAAGACGAGTATGAGAGAGATAGCTGTCGGAAGTCGCAGAGAGTTCACAGGGGATCGTCGCGGCGCCCGATGACGCTGCACATGCAGGGACTGACTACATTTATTGTTTCAATTCTACAGATTTGTTTTGAGTATAACAAATACTTCACAAAACATAATTAAAAATTTAGATATTATTCAAATTTCTTCGATTTGACAAAACTACCATTTTCGGAAATCTTGTAGACTTTGGACTAACTGGAAACATTTTCTCCTTTCTACAAAAATTCTTAACCAACAGATCTTTTAAAGTTGTTACAAATGAACAGTCATCTATACCGCATTTTCCAGGAAACGGAGTCCCACAAGGCTCGGTTCTTAGCACCACTTTATTCCTGATGAGTATTAACGACATCTATATTTCGATGAATTTACCCGTCAAATATGTAATATAGCCGACGACCTCATCCTCTTCTGCCAAGGCAAAGCCACGGTCAGTACTTGCACCTTACTTTAGAAGGCCCTAGACAGCATCTACAATTGGTCTCTCAAATCCGGATTTCACTTTTCAACAACCAAATCTGAAGTAATCCAGTTTAGCAAAAGACTTAATCCTCTATCTCCACAATTAGATCTCAATGGGGACCAGTTACAAGTGGTTGATCAACATAGATTTTTGGGAGATATCTTTGATGAAAGACTCACATGGAGACAACATATTCAGGAGACGAAAGCTCCAATGGGTTGCAGAAGAGGGAAATTAATACGAACTTACAGATCATTAGTCCGCTCCAAACTGGATTACGGAAGTATCCTTTATATGAACGCCTGCAAAACATACGTCAAATATCTTGACACGATCCAAACACAGCACTACAAATATGTCTGGGTGTCTTCAGATCCAGTCCAACGGAAATCATTTATATTCAATCATTTGAACGACCTCTCTTCATGCGATGAAAATACCAACTGTTATCTTATTTCTCTAGGGTATCTGCTTACACACAAAACTCGGTATTTAAATTATTTGATTCATTGAATCAGCTCCCAGAAACATAACTAGAACGTTGCTTTCAACTCCACAATTATTATACCCTATTTACAAAAACACCATCCTCAAAGCTACAACTCTTATAAAACTTTCGAAAACTTTGCCGTGGACCAATAAACCGCCATTTTTTACTACATGCCTAAGGAACTACAATAAGCATGATATACCTAACATAGTCTTCATACAAAGATTTATACAACTGATAAATAACCAGCAATTCGACAAAATCCTTTATACTAACGCATCTAAAGCAGTTATTGGTACCGGATGTGCTGCTACTACACTCGATGTAATAATAGCAACATACAAACTTCCCAATTTCTATAGTATACACACAGCTGAACTATATGGAACATTACAAGTATGTCTCCAATACAAGATAACAGTAAACTTACCATATGCACAGACTCCCTTTCATCAATATTCTCTATCAAAAATATTTACTCACATCATCCTTTTTTTCCATCGTACCAAAGGTGTTCTTGTGAATATCATCTGGATCCCTTCTCATGTAGAAATAAGGACAACGAACCAGACCAAGCAGCGAGACAAGCTTGTTCCTCCGAATTACCAGAGGAGCAAATCAAACTCCACCAAGACTTGAAATCAGCAGCTCGACAAATGATGATACAAACACACCAAACACATTGGAACACATGTAACACGAAACTACATACAATCCAAAATACAGTTTCTCCGCTGGACCTATCCCCAATGACAAGAAACGACAAATATAAGAAGACTCATAATAGGCCACTCCCGACTCACCCATGGTTACCTGATGTCTTTACAAAATCCCCCTACTTGTTAATTTTGTGGTAATGCAAGACTCACAATTGAGCACATACTTTAAATTGCATACATTACAGCCCAACTCGCCGCAAACATAAACTCAGTGGAACTCTCAAAGACATTCTCGGCCTACCTAACCAGCTCAGTGTCGTGATACAGTTCCTCAAGGACTGTCGAATATTTCATTTAATCTGATTTTTATGAATTGAAGGGGTTATATTTTTAGGAGTGATTAATTTTTGGGAAAGAAAGTTTTTAGCTTTCTACTAGTCCATAATATAATTACTTTCTTCCTTTCTTTGGAAGATCCCCTCATCCTTTTTTTGTATCAAGATGGAGTAGTAGAAAGCCAGAAACTGATTTTTATGTTTTGTATTATTATGTGTCAGTGGCCATTAGATGCTGAGACACGTTAATATTTATTAAAAAAAATCATTTATTCCAAATATCCAAGTTTCGAATAAACATTCATCAATTTTGAAAATGATAAAGAGAATGTTTCAAACACTCTGATATGCATAACCTACGCAAACATCATTTCCGGGTTCGAGTGAACAATTACTACATTCATCAGATACAATTTAACTGATATACCTCCACATTTGGTTGAAGGTGGTTCATGGTGCATTTCATTAGTTCAAACTTAGATTTTCTGATATGATATAAAATGACTTGAAATCCTTGAAAGAATCAATAAAATTGAAAGAAGAAGAAAAGAAAATAATGAATAAGAAAAAATATAATATATATTATATAAAATATAAGATTTTGTATCAAGATGAAGTAGTAGAAAGCCAAAAACTTTCTTTCCCAAAAAATTAACATATTAATTAATTATTATTTGTAAATAAAATGAAATAAAGACAGTAAGCTAGATGATGGTTTGTTCAATTTTGGATAATATGGTCTTCAGTGGATCAATATTAATATTGCATTGACTGCAGTGGACATTATAATTTTCAAACAACAAATTTATAGGAGATACTTCCAAGGAACTAGTAAAATGTAGTAGCTTGCGGTACGCTGAAGTTAATTTGTTCTAGAACGAGGGTGCATCATTGGAACAATGCAAAATTTTGTATAACTTAATAATACTTGATGAAATTCTACGTTACTCCAAGGAAAGCAGACTGAATCTTTGAAGAAGAGTGGAATGGATAGTTCCTCTAGCGTACACGCTATCAGTTCTAAATGCAAGAAACTTCAGAAAGCGCCTTTGCACATTTTCCAAGGTTTCCTTATGTTCATTATAGAGAGGATACCAAATCAAAGTACCATACTCTAACTTGGTGCGAACAAGAGATGTATAAAATTTAGTTAAGGTGGTAATATTGGTGAATGATTTACAGTTGCGCAGAACAAAGCCAAGCATTTTTCTAGCCGATGCCGTATTGGTGTGGCCAACAAAATTAAAAAGATAAGTTAAAAAATCAACAATTATATGAATATAACTGTTATTTTTTCATCTAATATTTTTAGTTTTATTGGTTCTCTCAAGGATTTCAAATCATTTTATAATATATCAGACAATGGAAGTCCGAACTAATGAAATGATACACCCCAAGGCTATATTCTCAGCTGGCGCTTCTCTTGTAGCAACGAACCAAATTTTGGATAATTCTACACACCAAGTTAACTGTAACACTCAACTGTTCACCGATGATCTAGTAAGATGTTGTCAAGAGAAATAAATTAACTGGAGATGCACTATTTGGAACATTTGGTGTGGTAATGAATATTACTTTTTTTTCAACATCAAACCATTATTTTAACACCTCAACACGTATTTCGATCACCAAGTAATCATCTTCAAGAAGAAGATTAGTCAGTACAATCTTCTTCTTGAAATTGATCACTTGGTGATCGAAACACTTGTCGAGGTGTTAAAATAACAGTTTGATGTTGGGATAAAACTCCAGTAATATTCAATAGAAACAATGTTCATCGATAAAATAACATCTGCAGAACGCCATTGATAATGTGATACAAATCCGATCTAACAAAAATAGATTACAGTTCCTCTTAAAAAAAACAAATATATGTTATTTCTTAAAACTCAATACCCAATGAGCATACACTACAATGTGTAGATAATATGACATTTTGCAAAAAATGAACCATAAAAGTTGCATGAAAATTTGAGAAAGTTGGCCAATAAGAATAAAGTAGCGGACTACACCAGCCAGATGAATATTTATAGGTCGGTAATGCGATCAAAATTAGACTGCGTGTGTAGGGGGCCAGTCTAAGCTGCAAAGGTTTTCGCGCACTAGCAACCCTACAGAAAATGTTATCAGGCATTATCAGTTTGTACAGATCATTATAGCAACTCAAACTGCCTACAACTTCATTCCTATTACTTTTTATCTTTGATGGAAAATAAAAAAGTAGAAAAATAACTGAAAATCTTTTAACCAAATTTTTTTTGGCATTATAACTTTTTTCGGGTTACAATGAAATGACATCGAAGTAATCTTATAGAGTGTTTTTAATTAACGACTAATTTCCACTACAAATATGTTGAACCTCATTGATTTACCTGGATTTTACAGCGCTCCGAAGTTCATCGGGTTCTTGAATACTTGTATACTTCGGGTGATAACACTCATCAACCGAAGGCGATTGTGAATACTAACAATTGAAACGTCGTGAAGTAACTTGGCTTGGAATCTTTTAATTTTTATTCCTTGTTAATAATTTTTAAATTTCATCTCGTGTTGATAGTTCAATTTTTTATTTTTTTATTGTTGCTTGTATTTTATTTCATTGTAATTTCACTTTTTTGCTTGATAATTGTTTTTTTTTCAGCTAATCTTTTTAATGTTTTATTGATTCTTTCAGAGATTTCAAATCAATTTATATCATGTTAGACAATGGAAGTCCGAATCAATGAAATGAACAATTTTTATAACTGAAATATTCACGTAATAAATATGGCATTACATTGATTTCATGATTATCAAATGAATCATTATTTTTTATCACGTCCCTGGTAGTGGTTCGAATTAAGGCAATGTATATCTTTATGTATCACAACTGATTCTCATTTTCTCATCATTTGAATAAATGAATCTGCAATCACGTGCATTTTGGTGTTTTCGTGTTCAATGTGATGATGACTCGGTGCATTTGTACATACTAATCGTCGTACAACAGGTAGTAAGTGTATAACGACAATTATCTTGTACCTTACAATTAAATATACTGAAAGGGTGATAATGTGCTCTCTTTTGAAACTTATTCAGATCAGTTACAATACTGATCCACTAATAATTCACGTTCTGCATTTACATTATGCTGAGAAGTTTAAGTTTCTCAATCAGTCCGACCCTGCTTCGGGCACAGTCATTGAGGACTCGGCAATACGCCTAAAATTAGAGAGCGAGAAATAGAAGCGACCTTTTACTGTCTGCATAACTGGCTGGCGCTTCACATTTTGGCTATTTTGAAGGCTTTTGTATCAGCCAAAGGTGTGGGTGGCCTCAGAATTTTTGACAAACTATCACCAAAGTACTGCAACTAGGTCAGCCAAATTAGTCATAACACTTATTCAAAATTAAATTGAGAAATTCAAATATTTCTATCTAGCTTCCGTGATTCGTTTCATTCAAAATGTGTATAATTCAGTCTAAGTATGAATCGTTACATAATTATTAGATTTTTCACTATTCAAGTAAACCACTGAAGTTTCCTAAATTCCTTCTTCGATCATTTTGCTTAACGAAAGTTTGTGATGAACATGCCACTTATCATAACACCGTAACTGTTTACTATATGAAGGAAAGTTCTTTGGTTCCTCAATAGGAAGTGAAGACAATGTTTTCTCAGAACTGTTCCAAATATTTTAGATAAATTTTCAAATGTTTGTGTGTCGTGTTTCCGGTATATTATAGTAACAAGTGACTTGGCACATTTGATTCCACCAAGAGCGGTAAATATCAGAAATACGCGACGGACTGTGGCTGCTCATCGATTTGATGGTCAATTCATATATAGGGTGTCCCATATAGGGTTCCCATGTTGATTTAAATTTAAGAGCCACCGGTAGACAGCTGTTTCAGCCTATTGGGCATCGTCAGTACCGGGCAGGCGGTCCTCGATTGAATACAAAATGAGAAAAACCAAGAAAGTACTTGATAAAAATAGCTGCGGAAACGCAAGCGAAACATAAGTGGAACCACCTATTAGTGTGACACCCAAGTCAACTAGCCAAGTGTTTATGTCAGTGTTGGTGGTTTGACCAATCAACCGACAACTGCGGTAGCAGAAATTTGGGAAGCTAACCTGAAATGTCATCAGAAAACGAATCCACTTGTTTCTAGAAATGATATGAAATTTAGAAAGTTTAATGCAGTCAAGCTGCTGGAAAATAATTCTATGAATATTAAAAAATAAATATGATAAGTACTTTTTGATCATTTTCATATTGATTTCAATTTAAGAGCCACCAATAAACAGCTGTTTCAGCCTATTGGGCATCGTCAGTATCGGGCAGGCGGTACTCGATTGAAGACAACATGAGAAAACCAAGGAAGTACTTGATAAGAAAAGCTGCGTGAACGCAAGCGAAACATAAGTGGAACCACCTATTGGTGTGACACCCAAGCCACAACTTGGCAAGTTGACTGATATATACTAATCTGACTGATATACGCTAATCGGTATCCTGACGAAAAATTACCGTCAGACAAAACATTCGCTGGCTTAGCCAAATCTTTAGCACGGAATGGATGTTTTAATGAACGAAAGCGAAAAAAACTAAACACTTCCACTGTTGAGAATCACAGTGTTGCAGTGCTAGGTCAAATGGTGTTGAACCATATAGTTCTACCAGACAAGTAGCAATGCATAGTAAAATTTCTATAAAAAAATCTGTTCATAATCTGTTTTTCCGTTAATCAGCTGTCGCCCCCATACGAACGACAACTCTCAGAAGTTGAAAAACTTGTGCGAGCTAATGCTAAGGACTAATGAGGTGTTACCTTTCAACGTGTGATTCCTATCACAAGTACAACGTATTTTGTCAAAAAACAAATGCCATCTACACAAAATACATTTGGTTCAAGGATTAATAATCTTCGTGTTTCATTTTTATTAACCAAAATATATTCCCACATTCAGGAGATGCTGAGAGGAGATTGAACTTCATTGTATGGTTGTCCGCCCGTATTCATGATGATGATCAGTTTCTGAAAAAATATTATGGAGTGATAAAAGCAGTTTCCATAACAACGGTATAATAAACAAACATAATTTTCACTATTGGCCTGACGTGAACCCTCATTGGGTACAAGAAACGAAATTTCAGTCTGTGTGGAGGTTAATGTTGATGCGGAATCATTGATGGTTATTTGATAGGACCTCATTTTTTCGAATGAACTCACAATGGGGAGAGGTACTTGGTTTTTCTACAACATGTGTTGCCGAATCTCTTGGATAATTTATCAATACAAACTCGACTGAGTATGTGGTTTGCACAAGATGGGGCACCTCCATATAATAATAGAATAGTTACCCAATATTTGGATGATACTTTTAATGAGAAATTGATTGGAAATAAGGGTCTAATACCATGGGCAGCTCGAAGTCCAGATATTACTCCACTAGATTTCTTTTTGTGGGGATATATCAAAGACTTAGTTCATATACGACGTCCATAAAATGTAGAGGATTTGAAACATAGTATCACAAATGTTTGTGATTCCATAACGTGAGAGATGTTTTGAGTAGTATATATAGATTTTATTGTTGATTTCAATTATTATCGATTGTTTTATTAATTTTGGTAGATTCTTTGTTGACTTTGAATTCATATATTTTGAAATATAAGAATCTTCCTCAACACCTCAGGTTGGTTCGCTCAATCGAATTAAAAGTTACCAGTGAGCAACACAATTTGCACATCTAGCTGTGGATAAAATGTTGAAAAGACGCAATACAAATGCTAATAAAGATCAAATTTAATAAATGGCGTAAAAGATTTGAAAAATTATAAACTCACCAACATCTATCAATAAACTTAAAAATACTTTCTATGATACCCAACCGTGCATGAATTTTGGAACGCACCTTAGTATAAAAATATCAAATATCAGTTGTTACACAAATTGTCTTTTTCAATCTATTAAGTTTGGAATGTTTTCTTGAATATATTCAAATTTATTGTCCTTATAATTTATTCATATGAATGTATTTAATTGTGGGAAAGTTCGAACTTTCAAATCATTGGTATGAATAAGTGGTATCTCTCCTTTAAGTGTGGAGTGATAATTACCCTCAAAATTGTTTGTTGGAAACTCTGGAAACTGAAAACGGAAATTTTCTCTTGATCTCCTCATTTTTTGAATTGGCGTTTTACGGTAGGTCATATTGGTTTTAGTTCAATTATAATCAATAACTTGTATTGTATTCGTTTTCTGATCGTTTGTCAATTATTTTTCTATAAATTGTGGAGCATCGAAAAATTTGACTAATTCTAGTTCACTTACAATATTGAAACATACATCTAAATTTAGCTACATTTATCTTTTATTTATTAACAAATTTTGTATCTCCTCACTTATCTCTGAATATCTTAATTTTCTCTAAGTATATTTTGACAACTCTCTTTTTCAAACAATTCTTCATTTCTAATTAATCCTAAAGATTTCATTCCGTCTCTTTCAATTTTCCACAACAGATACTATTTTATTTCTGATTAATAGTATTTTACAAATTCTATATGCTATATTTATTCCAAAAATAATTAATTTCATACCCAAATTTTGAATTTTGACAATTTCCTTGCTTAGTCACGTGATTTACTGTTTCAGATATGTACTTTTATACATATACAGGTTGATCAGATTGAATAACGATAACAGTTACTGGTGAAAAATAAAAATAAAATCTTAGATTAGGGAACTTGTAGTATGACTATCGAAATATTATTTTGATTGCATCTGAGAAATACAATCCCAATACCCGATGGAATATATCTTCTAAGAAATCTAAAAGAAAAGTAAATTTATTTATGAAGTTAACTTTACCACTGATGATACGAGAAAGGAAATTAATTTCTTTGAATAACATTACCCCATTTCGAATTATAGCTAGGTTTGAATCTCAATATGTTTTCTTTTTCCTTTTTTTAAACTACTGACTTATGGATTTCTAAATTGAATAAATTTGAACGTAGTGGAAACAAGTGCTAATTTGGTATAATAATAATAATATTTATTGGCAAATATACATTGTTCAATGTTACAAATTGTACAAGCTTATCTCCAAATAAATATAGAATTTCCACAGAAGGATATACCTGTGCGTGGGTATGTTGTAGAAGAGGGAAGAATTTTATTATTGTGAAGCTTCAATATTTTTTTTTACAGAATTTTTTTTCACCCGGTGTAATTCAATGAGTACGTCCTATTTCTTCATATTTATCTCTATGCCCATGTTGAGTTTTAATTGGTTTTAATGTTTTCTTATCCTTGGAAATAATTACTCTTGAAAATCTATTACACGACACTACTAATGCATTAGCAAATTGGATATTGCACTCATGAGGTACTACAAGTCCAGGAAAAAATTACTGTACAACATGTAGATTATGCAATGAAATCATAGAAATTATTGATATGGAAAAAGAAAATATTGACTCATAGAATTCAGGAGAAGTGAAAAAACTAAAATTGTTCAATACTTCCGAATAAAGTTATTGCTTTCCTTTTTTTTTGTACTACTGATGAGTATATGGATTTCTAAATTGGCTAAATTTGAATGAAATTAGAGAAATTTTCTATATTTTCGTAATTGAGAATGTTTCTATGATAACAAAATCGTATTGAAAACTGTTTTCAAACAATAATTTATAATGTTCTATATGTGACGAAATAGACCGATACCTACTTGATGAAAACCCATAACCCATATTCTAGAAACACTTCATTGTGAGATTTTCACTGATTTACAAAAATGCAACACGTGTTTTGCTATATTCAGACTTCAGACGTGTCTGACTAAAGACACGGTTGAACCCCGTCTTGTGTTTTTGAAAACACAATGAAGTATTTCTTGATGAATGAATTATATTGTTCGATTTTGCAATCATCAAAATACCACTCATATAGGGCTTCCCAACGATAACGTGATCTCCCTATAAGTCAGAAACGGACGTGTAATCAAAAATTTCAAAGAAAACTTCAATTTTTATTTCTAGGAGAACGAATTCTGATATGGAAATTATACTTCACCGCCCTGCGGACAGCAACTACCCCCCATATTTTTTCAACGGCATGGGGGACCGAGTGGTACATCATTTGAAAGGTTTCATGTCCCTCTATTACCTCTGTAATTTTTTTCGAAATTGGTTCATTTATTATTGAGAAATCAAATGTTGATCGTTTTATTTAAAAAAAAAACAGAACATTGTCGTTCATTTTAATGAGGAAATAAACAAAAAATAATATCATTGGAAACAAAATCAATGGATAAAATACATTCTACTCTCGAAAGCGTTCCGTATATAGTTCAAGATATCCGGAGCCAGCAATTGGCATTTCCGAACAAATCTCTGCGGCAGGTCTTCTATATTTGTAGGCTTAGTAGAGTACACTTTCGACTTAATGTGTTTCCACAGAAAGAAATATATCGGTGTGAGATCTGGTGATCCATCTGGCCACTCCAGTTGGAAAACGTTCGTCCAAAAACTGTCTCCCCCGAACATCAAAATGTAGGGGTGCACCATCCTGCTGGATGATTATGAATACAAAAGAGGATTCATAATGCTCCAGTAACGACAATTATATCTATTCATTTCACCATTCGTCTGAAAAATATGTTTTTTCCTAATAGGTTTGGGTTATTGATCTATTTCTCGCATAATGTCACAAAAATACTGTCAGGATATACATTTCTGCTTTCTGGTTCCATAAGTTTTGTTGGGAGTTGAAATGGACACCAATATTTCTTGGCACAATTATGTCGCTGAAATTTCAAAAGCTGCTTCTCAAAAACTTGAAACACTGTTCCGAACTAGAAATCTGTACACACTTCAGCAAATGTTGATGCTTTATAAAGCTTAAATGAGACATTATTTGGAAAATTGTTCTCATATATGGAGCTCCGCCAGTAAGCATACCCTGAATCTGCTGTATTCCATCAAGAAAAAGCCATCCGCCTGATTAGAGACATGAACATCACTTGCACCATCACTGGAACATTGAAGAAATGTTGGAGATTTGTCTCTCTTCTATAGATAGTTTCACGGAAGGTGTTCAAGTGAATAAAATCCAACGTGAATCGCTATTTTCACATAAGCACCGCTCTTATAGCGTCTTGAAGATTTTCTTGTAGTGCTTGAAAAAAATTGTACTCAGTTTTCCATATCAAAAAAAGAAGGTGTCGAATTGATTAATCATCTTTTGAAGTATGGTAAACTTTGGTTTGATAATTTATTACATTCCATTTTTAGGATTGATTCCATATCTTACAAATTGAGTACTCTGTTAGTTTTTGATTTTAGCTTTTCTACTGCAGCCAAATACCTACCTCCTTTCAATGCGCCCTTGAGAATCTGATGAATTTTCACTTAAAAAAAGAGTCAGTGCCTGAATTTATCTTCGGTAAATGATGATCAGCAAATTTCTCACAGAAATTGGCACTTAATTTTCCAATTGATTGAGTGTACTATATTCGGCACCACAAAAATTCGATTATTCTCAGACATACGGTTGCAATAGAAAAAATACAACGGTGTAACAAGATAATTTTAGAGATGAATGGGAAACATCCGAATCTCTTCTTTCACTTCTAGTGCTCGCCCCTCTCCACTGACTTCTTTTTACGACGATACGCATTCCTCAATCCTCAATGGGCGAAGAATAAACCGAGCAGCTAGGCCTGCTAGTCGCATAGTGGCAATGGGCTAGGTGACTGATCGGGCTGATTTTTCAGGCCCTCTTCGGCAAACTGCCACATAACTACATTAGGGACTCTAAAAGCAGTTGAATGGTTTGTTTCATTTATCTTTCAGCACCTTGCCACTTTGTGATAATCATCGTCAGTGGTAACAGAGTGTGAAGTGTTTCGATAAACTGTGTTTCTGTTATTCTTGAGTTCTTGAGATATCTCAGAATGGTTTGCAGTCGACCTGGACTTACCAGCAACAAAAACTGTGAGTAGACTTTTTTGGGTAGTTGACTTTTATCATTATCTGATTTTAGTTGCAAACATTAACAAAGCAAAACCGAAACGTGAAAAAACTAAAGCCCAAAACATCACATCTATCTATCATATCCTCATTCAAAAATACCAATTATTTGTTTCGACCGATTACTCAGTTATTTGAGTTTTTTGATAAAGCTACTATGCTAGCGAAACATGTTATGATATATTTTTCAAATAAAGATTGTGGAGATCAAATCGTGAAGTGTAGTTTTTGAAATCAATTACTTGAGAATGGTCTAACAAACCTAAACAGGTCGTAACAAATAATAAACCTAGTAGAAATCAGACAAAAGTATGTTCTTTGTCCATGATTCAATATGAATTTCTACATAATAAATAGGTCATCAATCGAACGAGTTTTGGATAATCATTCAATATTGGAAATAAACGATCATAGAAACAGAAAAACAGATTTCATTTCAGAAGATATTATTATGTTCAAGAAATATATATAATTGTTCTGAAACACTCAATATTAGAGTCATAATATTAGGTGAAACTATGCAAATAATTCCATATTCCTTATTCAATAATCTAATCCTTTCATTTAATTGAGCAAATATTTTCAAATTTGTATTAGAGGAAATGAAGAAAACACATTTTTTAGCTGATTTTCAATACACTCAAAGTGTACCTGACATTAATGTTTCTCTACAAAAGACAAAGATTGAAATATTCAATCAACTATGTAAGGAATTCTCTATATGTATTTATGCTATGTAATTAAGAACGGATGTTCTTAAGCTCTCATTAAGTATTGAAAAATCGTACTTTAATCACAAATATTCTTTTAATAATCAATTATATTTTACATCACACCAACCAAGTAAACAGCCACTTCCATAACTATCCAAGAATAAAAACTAATTAGATGATAATAAATTATGCTATGTCTGAAACTGGGCATAAGCTTTCAAGGTCTGTTACCCTTACAAGAGTAAGTAAGTCAGACGGTTCCCTATAATTCGGTCTTATATTCGGGTACGAACAAAGAGAATGATAATTAGAGCAATTAGTTAAGTATACTGCTGTTGCAATTAGGTTCGGTTCATGTGATTTGGCCTTGAGAAATCCAACTGGAGTTTCCTATCAGATCCAAAATGTGATAATGTACTTTTTACTGATTTTTCCGACAGTTTTTTCTACCAAAATATCTATTTAACAAGCCTTTTACTCAATGCGCAGAAATTCGTATCAGTGATGCCTTATATTCATGAAAGAGGAAAATGTGCGACTTTCCAACCTCTATTTGAACAAATGTACCATAAAATGTGCAAAAGAAAAAATGCCAGTCCTAAATCATGAATAACAGATTTAGATCTAAGAGAAAGTAAGGATGATGATCATACATAAAGTATTTGTTTGAAATTATGTCTGGTGGTACATAATGAAATACTTATGATAAACATTTCGTTCTTTCAGGTTTCGGGTATCCTACTATCTGATTGACATATACATTGTATTTACTTATACCCGCGTACTCACTTACATGCCACATAATTCATAACTCAATTTATGTAATTATAATAAGTGGATAATACTTAGAAACAACTTTGAAAACAAACCTGGTATATGATTGAAACCTCGATAGTATGAAAAACTGATTTTATTTATCTTCAGTTCTAGACACACGGAAGATATTATATCATATATAAGTTAACATAACCTGTTTGGGATTTTAAACTAATTTTTGGGAAATAGTTTTGGTATTTTTTCTAATTGTATTCCCTTTTACTGAATATTCTGCTTTGCATTTACTTACATTCTAATAGATTAATGCCAAATTAGTTAATCTCACCAAATGAAAATACATTTTTATAAAATCAAACTAGTTAATAATTCTTCTTACCCCATACTGACCATTTTCCGTTGGATTTTCTATCGGTTTGTATCGTTTAATTGTTGAACTGATATAACCAAACAAAACTGCAGTTTCCCGACATTTTGAATTATCAAGTAGAAACAAAAAGCTATATGCACTTGAGATAATAATTAAAATTTTTCATATAGTTTAAAAGAAGACGAAAATATTGTTCAATGAAGTTACTCAGGAGTGGAAGAGAAGCCATCTATCATTGAAAAAGTATTAAAATTTGATTATTTTGCGCTAGCAGAAACCATTGATTGGGAAAAATTGAGATCGCTAATGTAGAATAACTTTACCAAAATGTTTTGCTATAAAAAATTATTTGAACTTCTACTGTAGGTGCTTGAGGATAAACCTAAATTGTTTATCCTATCGAGGAACGAAACATTTTTAATGAAATATTGAATTATTGAAGTTCGGCCAACACAAACGGTGGGTTTGAAACGAAATAACACGCTGAAAATGTCGGGGTGGACCAATTTAAAATTTAGTTTACAAAACTCACGATGTATCTGATAAATGAAGTCCAAAATATTCACAACTGAAGAATAAAAGTTACCTTGCAATAAATTTTATATTTCAGAGTAGTTTTGCTATCATACGGGCACATCTTTCAAAAAAGAATATCATTTACATGTTTTTGTGTAATGTTTTTTTTTCAATGTTTTTTTTCCATGAAAATTCCATAAGAATCCTTGAAAATTTTATTACCAAACTAATTAAACATGCAATTTTCTTTGTGTAAGGTAAAAAGTTCTAAATACGTAAGCTTTTATCCGATAATATTTATTCACACTTAAAAAAATCCTAACTGTAGTTATATGTACACATGTATCGCTCTGAAAAATATGATATAGGAGAATTTCCCGGTGTACGAAGTTCAGTAAACAATTAGCAGTCTAAACGCAACCGACAATAAATAATGTCAGAGTAAATTCTCCCATTTGTGCCTCTTACTCGAGATGTGCGATCCTGTTTTATCGAGTCCCAGATAAAGTTAACTGGCATTTATTCGTTATACCAACGTCATTCAGAAAGTCGAAAATATTTTTGGTAAAATCACTACTTAAGTTCAAAATAAATATTCACGACTCCTTGCAACCAATTTTTTCAATGTATCAAATCATAAAATGGTTTAGACTTTCGCGGCTGAGGTTTTCAGTATCACTGTTTTTCGAGTTTGAAAGCCGTGGATTTTTGGAATTTCTTCCTGACGTTTCGCTGGCGCGGGTTTATTTTATATGTATGTTATATGCAAATTATTGTAGCGTAGGTGTTGGTTCCATCATAAACTGAGTGGTCTCTTGTTAAGCTTGAACTAAATATAAAATGAAAAACATTTTTGTTTTTCTTTTTTGTTATCAAAGTAATAACAAATTGGAAAAGTGAATGTCATCTACAGGTATTTCATGATGGTTACCTCTGGGCGTAAAATGAATCTATTGAAAACACTTTCCCATCACCAGAACATAATTACGGTCTCTCGACGCGCGTTTCGCTAACCAAGTTAGCCTCCTCAGGAGATCAAATAGACTAAATTTTACTACTATGTTAGTGGCCTAACTACTACCTGTTAGTAGTACTGGTTAGAATGACCTAACTACTACCTTTTAATACCAATAATTTGTTATGTATTTTCTCTATGTTAGTGACTATCCCCTAAATTTTTAGTCAAATATTTATCGGTTTTTTATTTAGAATAATCAAGTATGAGACCAAATAAAGGGTTGTTCGAAATAGGACCTTTATCGCTATTCATAAAACTCATTCTGCACTTTTCGATTTCCAAACTTTCAAAGGCATCCAGAAACCTGTTATGGTCTCAATAATTTTAATCATTTCTCACTTATTATATGGTCGTTCTCCGGTATATGAAACCGAGCATGCGAAACACGTTCCTTGTAGCGAGCTAATATAGTCCGTTTGGTTTGACCAACATATTTCTTATCACAATCCTCGCAGCTTATTTCGTAAATTCCAGACTTTTGTTTCCAACGTCTTGTCTTTCGGACTGCCCAACACTTGTTGGAGTGTACGTGCAGTACCTACCCATTGGTGTATTTGGGTTGGAAATCGAGAAGTGTGGAATGCGTTCTTAAGGAGAAAACACATAACAAACTGAAGGTATTAAAAAAGAAGTAGCATGTGAACAATAACAGATAATAGTTGGGTAATACTAACCGGTGGTAGTTAGGTACTACTATCAGGTAGTAGTTATGCAACTAATATATGAAAACGCTAAAGTAGAAGTGAAATTCAGTCATGATGATCTCGAGAGAACGTACTTATGTTCTGGTGTTGGAAAACCGTATTCAGTAGAAAATATATTTCGTTTAGTTACTAATAAAAAAAAGTTAATCTTTTTATATCTTAATTTGCACACCAAACCTCCGCAATGAAAATTGAAATTGATATCCGTCGAAGTCGCCACTATATAACGTACAAAATAAAAACAAATTAATATAAAAATTTCAATACAGGAAACGCATCCACTGAGATTTCGTTATCAACTAGTCCTTATTTTGGTTTGATTAATTCTAAATTTCATTCGTGTCTATCTTTACCGTCTTGCATCAAACTGTCAACTTACTGATGTTGACAAATAACTTAACTACCATCTTATACTTAGTTAATATGTCTATAGCAGGTCAAGGTTCTATTATGTTACGTCATTTTCTAAAGTTTTTCCAAACTGATATTGAGCTACCTTATATTGAGGTTAGGTCCTCCCACATCCGCGTGTTCAATTTTGTGTTGACTAATCTACTTGATCGAGGCTCATTGGTATGAAGTTGGCACCTAGGTAAGAACAAAACTTGGAAAATATCTTTGGGTGATCAGCAGAACAGAAGTGTAGGTACTCATAACACAAGTTATTCCAATATTTCGTTAAACTTTATTGTCATCTTCAAGGAAAAGCTACAAAATTTGTATGATGGTAATACAATATAAAAATTATTATGAAAGGTCTCAAACTTACTGTTAGTGAGGTTGGCCGTGTCGAAAAGAATGTTGCATTTAAACAATTGAAATTTGTCAATACAATAAATAAGTCACTACTTACTTAAAAGAGGTTGACTCCTCACTGGATACAAAGAAGAATATTGAATTAAAATTTAGAAAAATTCGTTTTTTTTTAAATTATGGATTAACGGATTACCGGTAAAAGCAATGTGATTGAAGAACAAAGAGAGAGACATTTCCAAAAACAAACTTTTAGATGTATTTCTTTCTTTTGAAAATTATATTACAATCTAATAATTGCCTTAATAAAAGATCAGATATTCATCACCTCAGTGAAATCTATGCCTTTCTATTAGATATTGACAAAATTTACATGATTTCCAAACCAATAATAATTCTGGTTTTTCTTCATTATAATTCATAACATTTAAATTTTTTTTTTAACAAATTTCCAACCTCCCTATGGCAGGGTTTTACTTTTATTTAACAACACCTCTTCCCTTGTTTTCCTCAAGACCAATGAGAGTGTTGTCAATTAATTAACATATTTGATTTTTGGGTTTTCTCATTGAGTAATTTATAGAACAGCAGATGTCTCTGATCACACTTGCACCATAATAGTTATCTTTTGTTCCATAGTTTTATCATCGAAAAACTAACACACTTTTTCAAACTGAATCACATGACAGCTCTCATTGGCAATTGTTTTTGTCTCTTTTTGTTCTTCAACCACATGGTTTTTACCGGTAATCCATAATTAAGAGCCACCGGTAGACAGCTGTTTCAGCCTATTGGGCATCGTCAGTACCGGGCAGCCGGTCCTCGATTGAAGACAAAATGAGAAAAACCAACGAAGTACTTGATAAAAATAGCTGCGTAAACGAAAGCATAACATAAGTGGAACCACTTATTTTAATCAGGGGATGGCACAAGGGAGGAGTGTTAGGAACATTTTTTGGACTTGGGAATACTAATTAGTCGGTTAATTGGGACGGTAGCGATAGGACGACTGAAGGAGTCGGTTAATTGGGATATTGGCGATCGGTCAGTTTGGGGAGTTGCGGAAGAGGGTCGCAAATCGGTCTCGAAAGTTATTTTTGGAAGAGGGCCACGAAAAGGGCTTTTGCGATAGAGGAATTGCTATAGAGACTCGCGAAAGGGAGTTGCGGAAGAAGGTCGCGACCAGGGATTTTCCAAAAAGGATTTTGCGATAGTGGAATTTTGATAAATTGCGGGCAGTGTGTTAATTGTGGTGTTGCGTTTGGTGGCACATATAACCGATGTGTATTTCACACTAATACCATATCAGAGAGGGAGAACATATTCCAGTATAGTATCGTGAGTCAATTTGGATTTTTTTATCAACCCCCATGTCGATATAGGGAGAGAGGATGTCATTTCAATTATGTAGTAATTGTCTTATTGTTGGTTCGTCTTGGGGACGAAGCAGCAAATCAGTACACATGGATTTGAAGCTAGGTTATTTCACATAATCATTTCAGAATTTCCACAAAGCTCGAGTAGAGTAATTTAGGTTTTCGCGTATTTTGTAATTCTACCTCATGAGAGAATATATAACATTTCAGAAGTCGATAAAGAGATAATTTTTGTTTGACAGTCAGCTTTGAGGCATGCTTTCTTGTAAAATTTTGATCGTACTTTCCGAACATTTTTGCTTATTGTGTTGTTGAACTTCCATGTTATATTTTTTAACACAGTTATTACTTTGTAATATGAGCCTAATCTGAAGATCTTGTTGTTTTTAATAGCACACTATTCGAGCAAGTCCCGCACTATTTCAGGATACTTGAAGTATTAGTCTAGTGCCTCGTTCCGGAGCGGAACTTAGAAGGAAAACAATCTCAAAATGGTACACGGTGTAGTTAGGTTTCGTGAGTTCGACACGAACCCTACAACTGTTTTGGACCTGCCTTAATATTCAAAATTTGATGCCGAAAAATCTGCATCTGGTGACAGCCGCTCCAAAACTCATTTCAGAAAATAAATGAATCAGAAACGAGCATTTATTACACTGAAAACGGTAGGTATATTCAATAATAATAGATAGAACCTTATATG
>WOGP01000760.1:0-22110 GCA_015342065.1 Leptinotarsa undecemlineata | reverse complement strand
ATTGGAAGAAACAGGTAAATAAATGATTTTTATTATTATTATTTCATTACCCATGTTCAACACGTGTTTAATTACCTAAATTACCTAATTTTATTGAATTTTTGTTTCAGATTTCTTTCCAAAGACAATTTTCAATGAAAGTGTGGGCTGGGGTCATCGGACGCACATTGGTTGGCCCACACAATTTGCCTGACAATTTGAATGGACAAAATCACCTCGAATTCATGATAAACGACTTGCCAATGTTACTCTATGATGCCGAAGTGCCAATATTGGACACGGACAGGCCAATCACATTTCAGCAAGATGGATGCCCAGCACATTGGGCTGTAAGCGTCCGCGAACACCTGAACCGCTGTTTTCCTGGCCGGCAACTATCCCTGAAATTCAAATTAAATATAAGTCTCAGGATTCTTTTCTGAGCTACAAAAGCTCTATTTAAGTCTCTTGCTCTTTCCCAAGCCATGATATTTACTAAGCCGAGAGTGAACCATTGCGTAGTAGATATTTAGGAAGCCTGCTTCATCTAAACTGGGCTTTGTTTAGATTTGCACATACATGATTGATTGAGCCACAATAAACCCTTATGGGTTGCGGTGGAGGGTCGAATAGACCCACTCACTTCAGACCTACCTAGGTACCTACAAGATTGATTTGTTTTTCCCAATTTAGGTTGGCGTCAAGATGAATACCCGGGAATTTAACTTCTGTGGACGTGTGCAGGTAATCAATGTCGATAACGTTGTGGGGTCGCCATTTCCTGTAAAATTCCACAGCCACTAACTTCGAGGTGTTAATAAAACAATTTTTACAAACATTTTTTTATTTTTGGACGCGTTTCGTAGCACCGTAACTTGCTCGGTATCTTCTACCGAGTAGTTGAAAAAGGTAAATAATTCCGGGACACAAATTTTGGTGGTTTAAAGTTGAATTGCCGGATAATTTTTGTGTATAGCTCTCGCAACTTCCTGAAAATACGTTTCCTGCAAGTGGCCTCGAATACTTTTACATCAATGCTGGCGTTACCCAGGGATCTATATTGTCACCAACTCTCTTTTTATTGTATATCAACTACTTATCGAAAAAACCAAGAATCCAATATATTGCTTTGCTGATAACAGTACACTTGCCTCGTCATTCCATACAATTTCAATATTGTAACTTTTTAGTGCTTGTGAAAAAAATTGTCATACAAATTTTATGTACCCCCTTTAAGGAGCTGTATCTTAACAAGGGATGCTCCAATGAAATTTCTTTATATGAAAGATCCTATCTTTTTTTCGATGAGAAAGCACCTCCTTGAATGTTTTACTCTCATTTAGTTACACCCTGTATAATGGATTTCCCATAATTAAACCTTTTGAGGAGGAATAATTATTGTTGTTGAAAATAAAAAATTGAAAATAATTTTGTTGGAGTAAAGTATTAGTTTGTGATATTGATGACTTTTGTGGAAATTCATCTTGAATTAAATGATATAGAAATAAATACTCTGTCTACTTTCCACTTACTTGACAGTAGACAGAGTATTTATTTCTATATCATTTAATTAAAGTAATAGTATCATTAAAAGGTATGCTGGGAAATAGATTCTGCACATCAAAGGGTGCTAGCGAAACATGTCGTGATATATTTCTCAAATAAAGTTCGTGCAGATCAAATCGTGAGGTGTAGTTTTTTAAATAACTATGGATCTTCATCACGTAACGGCCGAATCAATCAGAAAATTAGTACTATATTATCGGACCAATTAACAACCATGGACACTTCGAGTTAAGAGTAATGAGTCTGAATGAGATGAATACAGAATGATACGCAAATAGAAGTAACTGCATTTTAATCTCGGATCAATCGGAATTCTCTCACTGCTGGTTCGTATGAAGTATTCCGTTCGTAAGATTTTTTCAACACGGCGCCAGTCCCCCATGGATTCCGATTCGAAAGATATAATTCATGGTCTCGTTTAGAATCTGCCATAAAATGTGAACGTTTTTTCCTCCGCTATCTCATCTTAGGTCAAGTTTAAAGTAGTTCGCTACACTCGGGTCCACACATTGTTGATGATACCGTTAAGTAAATTTATTTTTCCTTCTATAAATAGATTGCCAATGTTGCATGTATAATTATCTGAAGTGATTCTCATGGACTCCATAATTGTTACTTTTTTGTCGATTCAGGAGAGCATCAAACTGGTATACATAGTTAATTAAGTGACATTATACGGGACAATTCAATATTGGGCGTGACTACTGCGTTATTGAAACAGATGAAAGTCGGAATTTCTTGCATTAAAAATTGATTGAAAATAATATGATGAAATTCGATATTTTGGTTATTTCATACTGATATGTCCTAAGAAAATCACAGACTCGGCTCCATGTGGTTTGCCGCCCTAGGCAACATTGATTGCCGCATCCCCTTCTTCACCATGAAATGTGTAATTTAACATTTCTTGAATACTATTTGACTTCATCAAGAAGCCTTTCCCTAAGAGGTTAGTTTTTCCTAAAATTTAGATGTTCACCTGTGGGACAATTCAAATGACGGATATTTCAAGATTGTTTTTCGAAGTAATGAAAAAACTAAACTTATAAAAATGAAAATTTCAACAATCCCAAAAAACATCAATTACTGACAAGTATTAGTAGCATCAAGAGACATGTCATTCAATTCGAATATTTGAAACTTTTCTATTCTATATTCGTCTATTTTAGCATTCGTTTCCTTGATAATATTATTGGTGCTTCCAAATGGCTTCAGAATATTGAATTAGCTGTCTTAGTTTTCTGTGTTTCACACAGGGACCCTGTGCATCATTATAAATAAAGCTAAATATGGGAAATTAAACTTTCCATGCTTTTTACCAGTTTTAGCTGTAATTCTCGTTACTGCAGTTTCGTCCCATATGAATATTTTCAAACTGATAAAATAAAATTTTTATCAAAAATGAGAAATGAAACTTTCTATGTTTTTACCACGTTTATTCGTATTTATTTTTCTCTCATTTTCCATGAGGATCTAGTAACGGCTATATCAATCAATCTATTGAAATCTAAATATGACCATCACAAAAGAATCCAGTTGAAACTCCCCCAGATGAACATATATGATCCATTGCAAAAACACTCCAAAAACCTTTGTTTATTCACTCGCCTACTTTCTGGAACACTAAATGTCAGTCGAAATTTGACACCATTTCTTTCTGGTTAGAATTAGACCAGGAAAAAAATAATAGTATTAGGGAGCCCATTTGAAAAGTAGAGGGGTATGATAACAAGGAAAAATAAATTACGGGCGATCTGAGTTCGGAGAGTGGGGGAGGGGTGATTTTTCAACGGTAAAAAATGGTTTATTTCGATTTCCGGCAAAACTTTAACTCCTATGAAAAAAATTTAAATGGCAAAGTTATATGTAATAGAAAGATCTACAACTTTTGTATTCACAATTGTTTCACATAGCCTAAAAATTCATGTGGAAAATTCAAATAACTAAGTTTTTGGTTTTTTATTTTCATCTTTTTCAACAAAGAAATTTTTCTACGAAATTTGGTGTCGTACGAAATTTATGTCCCAAATACACTGTAATTTATTTGATTCAAAATATTTATTTTTTCACCTCAAAATATCAGCTTTTTTCAAAAAGTCGGTGTGCTTTTTGTTCGTTGAAATCTCTACTTTCTGATGGTGTAAAAAAATTATTATTATAGTAAATGTTCTCAGAAAATGCAAAAATCGAAAAAAAACTCGAATTCGAAATTTTTTTAAATCATTATTTACATTTGAAATTTACATTCCATCTTACGTTGAGAAACGAAAAAATTGCAAATCGAAATATACTACTATGATTAACAACTAAATGAGTTAATTAAGTTAATATTCAATAAGACATCTACAATGAATTGAAGGGGTTATATTTTTAGGAGTGATTAATTTTTGGGAAAGAAAGTTTTTGGCTTTCTACTGCTAGTAGTAGAAAGCCAAAAACTTTCTTTCCCAAAACCCCATAGCAAATATGTTGAGAACCCTTCAATGGCTACCAGTTAATAAACTCTTCGAGAACCAAACACTAACTTTTATTTAAAAAATCCAAATTGGATATTCATCTGTATATCTACAGAATAAATTAACTTATATGGCTGAAATACATGGGCATAATACTAGAAACAGAAACAATATAAAAGTTGAAAATTATAAAAAAATATTACAAATAATTCTTTATTTTAATGAAGTAGTAAATTTTTTTAATGACCTCCTTCAATAAATCAAAGATAGTGGTTCGATAAATATATTCAAAAGACGATTGATGAAAATATCGTAATGAATAGAGAAAGTTGAATAAGTTTGAAAATGTCGGTATAGAACGAAACTGCAGTAACGTTAGTTATCAATAAAAATGGTAAAAACAGAAATTTTCATTTCTCTTTTCATTATGATTTCCTACCACGTAGTATCCATCAATTTACTGAAAATATAGTATATTCCTAAGTATGACTTTCTTATGTAACTTTTTATTTATACATTTTTAACCAGAAAGGGACATTCACTACACTATTAAAAGCTACGTGAGATATCACGAGGATTTCTCGGTTAATAAATCTCATTCCACTCTTCGGACCATTTGTTTTTATTTTGTTTTGTACGTTATTACAACTTCAAAGTGTAATATCTCAGTGAATATATGAAATAATATTTAGTAACGTGGAATATGGTACACATGAAACATTAAATGACCAGGTAAAAATTCAGGTATAGCCGCAACGAATTAGTCCACGTGGACTGAAGAATTGGCGGTTCGTATTTTCACTAACCGAGTTTTATGATAGGCTGAAGAGTCATAAAATTAAATTTGAAGTTATGTTACGGTGACCAACACAATATAGCGATGAGTACCAACGTTGCCTGTGTTATTGAAAGGGAACTGCTGGAAGGTAGGGGGCACTATATCTTTTACTTGAACTATACTTGAAATGTAGGTACTTCAAATTGTAAAATTACGTATAGAAAGCATTGAATATGTAGAATGTATATTAGAACATAGTATCCGGTCAGTTTTTTGGGGCCCCATGGGGAGCCAAGATAAAACAAAACATTAGATCAGAAAGTAAAAGGCACCTAAATGCTGATTATCAACTGAAGGAGGTCAGAAGTCAATCTTGCTGATGTGCCCATCAATAAGTTGACGACCGCTTTGGAGGAGCGGGGGTGGATGGACGAGATGGGATGTTTTGCACACAGTAACCGTGTGGGGTAGATTTCAACTCAAGGCACTCAACCCGTGAGGGGGCATGGGGGAATATAGTTAGTAAGGACACGTCCGAAGAAGTCATTTCATGGCAAAACATTTGTTGCATTTTTGTAAAACTCTTTAATGAAAATCTCACACCAGAGTGTATTTTGAATTTATTAGGTACGTAGATTTTCATCAAGTAACGGCCAATTCCATAATATGACAGTAATAATAATAATAATTTAAAAAAGGGGTTGATTGGGTAACAGGATCAATTAAAAAAAAAACTATTGTATTCTTTCTCACGTTTCGAATTTAATTACATTCTTATGACATGGAATGTTTGTTTCATGTCGTTTTGTGTTGGTGTTGTCTCGGAAATTTGTTGTTGCAATGTTTTTTATTTTTCAAATATGTATCTAATATATTCGATGACTTTCAAAATAGTAATATTATCAACACGGAAAAACTATTTTGCGCCCTGAAAAAGGATTCAATTCAATTCGAAACTTCGGCAGAATACAATTTTTTTTAGGAAAAAATTGATCCTGTTACCCAACCAACTCCTTTTTCAGATAAATGATTGATTCACTTGATTAGTTAACTGAATAATAATTAATGTTCATTGGCATAATGAAATAAAATCTTACAAAAGAACATATGTAACATATGTAAAAAACAAATAAACAGAAAAATCGCAGAGGCAGTTCAAACTGCTTGTACGTAATATAATGACACATCCAGGTAAAGTCATATTTGGTTTTTTTGATGAGTTACATGTAGAGTAAATTTCACACTTTGGTAAATGACTTAAAAAATATTACGTCTAGTCTTGAGAATCCACTCAGTTGAAGAATTTTCGAATTTTCTGAATTTTTCAATATTCTTAATCTAATGAGGTATTTGTTTATATACTCTTAGTGCCAGATAATTGACACTTCGTTGTCCAATCGTTTTGTCACATCGGGATAAAAATATAGAAGCATTCTTTCGTGTATTATGTGCATGTTCATGAAGTTGTAATATAATTTTTCAATTTTTGATGATAATAATATTTTATCACCTCCTCATATGCCCTACCAGCTTTTCAGCAGTAGAGATGGGAGTGGGTATAAAGAAAGAAGAAAGGAGTAAATCAATTTGCGAATCTTTTATTGATAAAAGGTATCGGAAAGAAAGCGTCGGCAAATATAAAGAAATACAGTTATTTTATTTTCAACAATAATAGAAGGTAACGAAAAATTGCAACAAAAATTGTCAGTTCTAACTTCCGTGACCAATCTACAAAATTTGATTTATTCCCAAGGAAAAATAAATTATATTGGTCACAATGATTTCCTCATTGTAATTCAACTGATGAATTGTCTACCCTATAGTATGCATACCATCGGTTTACAGTTGTTCAAAGATAGCTAAGAAAATATTTCAAAATTTCAATTACAATAAACTAAACTAAGTAAAAGTACTTTATATCTTGGTGAAGTAGGTAACGCCGTAGCGCTGACAGTTTTAGTAGTGCTATTCATGTGATACCAATGCGACGCCAAATGAACGATAAAAAGGAACAATATTACCTTCTTTGAGACACGAGGCTCACGATCATCCATTCTTATATCACTACCAACAGTAGTGAGTCATCTAGGTGTCCAAGAAGTGGAGATTCGCCAACTGCTATTCTTGAAAATGGGGATATTTTGAAGGCGTTATCAGTTAGCAACGAACAGGCAAATGGAAAATGAAGGCCTAAAAATTCATACATGTCTAAACATAATTTCTTGCAAAAAGGTTGTATCAATAAAACACAAAATGTTTGTTCATCCCTGAGATGGACTTTTGAGATATCCGAGTTCTTCGACAAGGTAAACTTCAATTTGAAAGTTTCGAGTAATTCTTACATAAATCCTACGACAGCAGATAATTGATTATCTCCCTTGAGATGAATACATTTTCGATTCAGTAATACTTCGAAACCTTCTTGAAAATCCGCAAAATTGCGATGTTTTCCCGTGTCTGGACCAAAACCAAGAAAAGAAAGAAGATACGTTTTCTTTCTGAAGTTTCGAAATGTCGAAATGACATGAACTGTCATAAAAGACAGATCAATTATTTAGAAAAATAAAAAACGATATCTTTTAAATTAACTTTGTGAATCTGCCAATACCAGCAAAGATACGAAGACTCGTTTCATATTCCTGGCATATACAGGATCATAACAAATCGTAATACGAAATGAATTGTTTTTGTTATATCTTAAGTAAACTATGAAAGAAAGTTTTTGAATTGAAGGGGTTATATTTCTAGGAGTGATTCATTTTTGGGAAAGAAAGTTTTTGGCTATCTACTACTCCATCTTGATACTTATTTTCAAATTTATTACTTCCTTCCTTTCTTTGGAAGTTTCCCTTATCCTTTTTTTTGTATCAAGATGTAGTGGTAGAAAGCCAAAAACTTTCTTTCCCAAAAAGTTTTTGGCTTTTTACTACTCCATCTTGATACAAAAAAGGGGATGAGGGAATCTTCCGAAGAAAGGAAGGAAGTAATCAATTTTTAAATAAGTAACCCTATACATGGATGTGTAGATCATGCAAAAAAGTAACTTTCAGACACACACTGAAAGAAAGTCCTCCTGAAACAGCTACTTTCATATAAACATTGAATTACATGAAAGAAAAAAAATATTTCGAAATAAATATTTCTATATGAACACTGAATTATACAGAAGATACTTTTCTCTACTCAGTTTGTGTTTCAAACATTCGTTGTGGAATAAAAATCAGATATCATTCACATGAATTCTACTTTAAATGAATGGTAACTAATTGCACTCACATGGAACACTGTCAGTGTTCCACATCGAGAATGTATAACTCAACGACTACCAGAATATTTCCTCATTTTTCTGAAGCCCAACATGCATTCAGAAGATGGTATTGAAAGATTGAAACAATATGGTTTAACGTCGAGATCACTAGAAATCCAGTAGTCGCGGAAGGGGCTGCATCTGGAGAGTATGGAGGGGAGACGCACCAATAACTCAATATAATAGTTAATTTTGATGTGTTTTCCATTTTCGAAGAAGTCCATGTAAATTACACTATTGCGTTTCCGGACATTTTGAACGGCTTTCACCGTTTGCAGGCGTCGATTAGTAAATAGCAAAGCAAGAAATACTGTATGTTCACTCGTATTGCATCAGAACACTGGCGAATGTTCGTCGTGGCCTTGCGAAAATAAACTTTGAAATTAAAAATTGACAAACTACTTTATTTGGTATTACACAAAGAACAAGTAAAGAGTGACGAGAGGCGTCATCACAATTAGTTTTATACAAAAGCTTATCAATTATCGGGCTGATGCAGTATCCGTCCAGGGAGGCGTCTGTCCAGGTCATTCAGGTCACACGAGTCCCATAACTCCTCCATCCTTAGAGTGAAATTCCGGGGTCAATTTTAGAAAGTTTCATTGGGTTCTTTTTCTGTTGGGGCATCCGGTATGACTAGGCATCGAATTGTATAGAATCGGCAGGCTACATATAGGATGGCTATAAAAAATATGACATATAAAATAATTGTCCAAATATCAATTGGTTTCCGATTGATTTGAACATCTTGAACCTCCTTTGTTTCTTTGTTGATGGCTTCCATTTCAATTGGACTGATGTTTTGGAATTAAGGATTCAAATATGAATAATTGTTTTCAAAATTTAATTTTGTAAATTTGAATGGTTTGAATTCAATTGTTGGATTATGAAAACTCCTCATGACAGTATTGTCTATCTTCACTTCACATTGTGAATCAAGTTCTAAAATGAAAGTTCCTTGAGGAGGAATTGATTCTTTGCTATTTTTGCAAATTTTTTTGTGACTTTTTGACTTGGTGTGAAAATAATCCATTTGTTTTCTTCGAACTTCTTATCTTCGTTCTATTAATTGTTACAGGTGCTAGATAAAAGTTTGTTAGTTTTTTGCTCAATTTTATTATTTATTATTTCGTCATGAACTGTTATTCCTTCATTTGTCGTTTCATTTGCATTACTGTGTTGAGTATAATAATAATAATGGTTCGCTCAGTCCCCTTCTCTTCTGCATCTCACTATTGCCATTATCCGTTGCGCTCAGAAATACTCGAGGGTATAACTGTGGCACCCCCGGAAACTGGAGGCACAAGGTCACCCATCTGTTTTATATGGATGATTTTGAACTTTATGCCTCTGGAAAGAGTACACGCATGCTATCGGTATGAAATTCGGGATAAACAAATGTGCAATGGTCCATCTCAGAAGAGAACGATGCGGGGAATACGGAGTGGACATGCAGCTCGTATAGAGAAGCATCCTACACCATCTGGATGCCGGAGGTGGTCATCAAACTTCGACACATCTGGTCATCGGAACTGTTGGAGAAGAACAAAGTTGCTGCGACAAATATGCTTGCCGTTCCAATCTTACTCTACTCGTTGGGAGTAATGAAGTGGACTCGGGAGGAGCTGTATCAACTCGACGTAAAGACCCGAAAAATTATTCATCTCTATAGGAGTTTGCATTCCAAATCGTCCGTTTCACGGTTGTACTTCTGCCGACAACAGAAAAGACTTTTGAGAGGACTTTTGAGCTTGGAGTGTCTTTATGACAGAATGGTACTGGATACAGCCTGTAAAGTCGTCAGAAGTTCGGATCACCTTCTCTGCATGGTCCGTGACCATGTGAAAGCAGGAATTGGAGCATTTCTCTTCAGGGCAGCTGTCCGAACAGCTGATAAACTCGGTATAGTTTTTGACACTGAACGACGTGACCACAACTTATATTAAAGCCGCAGAGACCACCTTACTTCTGCGGAAACACAAGGAAAAGCCAATACATGGCGTCTTCTTCAATAACATTAAAGACCTTGGCTTATCAAAGCGCCTGACGTTCGCTTTTCTCCGGTCGAGGTCATGGCTTGCCAGGATGGTGTCTTCAACACATCAGTCTACCGCAATCGCGTGATGGGTATAGAGGTTCCTAACACAAGAAGCAAGGCTTGCCGCGAGGCGCCCGAGACCCGTATGCACTTGCTATCGTCATGTCCAGCATATGCGGTCTCGGCCTATATACATCGACATAACTCGGCCCTAAGAGTGTTATATTACCATCTGCGGCACTCTTACGGTATTGACTAGACACCGGTGTTGCCCTACGCTCCAGGGGATATTGAATCCGTTGTGTGAAACGAGAAGTGCCGAATTCATTGGAACTATTCGTTACCCACCCTCAGGCTGGTGTAGTCCTTCTCGACCACCAGAGCAAAACGATATTTGTCGTGGAGTTTTCAGCTCCTGGCTAGATGAATATCGTCAGAAAAGAGGAGGAGAAACGGATAAAATATCGAGATTTTCTCTTCGAACTCCGTAGACTCTATCCAGATCACTCTGTCAAGATGGTTGTTCTGATTATATTGGAGTCCTTGGTGGAATGATGTCCTCTCTACTCTCGAATCTTAAAATCATACCGGCTTGCCGCACTAAGGCAGAGATCTTAGCCGCACAGATGCAGAAGGCTGTCATTCTTGGCTCACTGCGCTTGCTCAGGGCACATGATTCTCGGACCCAATGATCACTTACTCCACGGTGTGGGGAGTGGTCATTGGTTGATAATGCTGGCGCGCCCTCCCGAATGTATGGGAGCTTCGGGGGATAGGGCCTGACCAGCGCACACTACGGTGAAAATAATAATCATAATAATAATGGCTGTCATTCTTGGCTCCAATGCCGAAAATGTATAAGAGTAAATGAATGTGGGCTGAAGAGAAGAAAGAAAAGGAGAGAAAAGAGAAGGTAATAAAAATATAGATAAATAAAGATATAGATATATGAATATCTAAAACCTTTTTCAGGATTCTCGCCGCGGACCTAGTTATTCTGAATGCTGAACAGATGCTGTTTAAACCTACTTTCAAAAACAGTTTCTGACATGTTGAAACAATTGTTTTCCCATTTATGGAGATAATTTATTGTGGAGGAGATATTACAGTAGAAAGATCGTTTGAATATTTTTTTTTATGTACAGGAATATTTAGCAATGTCTTTTCACGCAAACTCAGGTTATGGATATCTGTTCTATAAGACAAATGTCCATATAAGTATGGAGGTTTCCTGTATTTGAATATTTCAAAGAATATAAGTGTTGCATGAAGACGTCTACGAATAAACATATTCAACCACCTCAAATCTGCTACCATTCAACAACACGTGTCAATAATAGAATCGTTCATTCAAAATGAACCGCAAATCAGTACCCAGAGGTCAGTTATTTTTTTCTCATCACGAAATTTGTTGAATACATGAATAATTCATACAAATACACCATTTCAGAAAGACAAATTCCAGAAAATCTTTCAATCATCTGAAAAAGTATTGAACCTCCATACATTCAGCACAAACATGACAAAAATAAACTTCAAATAACTACAGAATCCGCTGCTTGAAGTAAATCATAAAAAAACTATGAATCGACATAGTCCCGAATGTAATGAAAACATTTTTCCATACCAGAACCAAAGCAATGTCTCTCCAAAATTGCGTCTCTATTCTCATAATTTCGATTTTGAACTCGAAATTACGACTATTAACTCAAAAATTTCACTCAACTCAAAACTAAAAAATGTCCACTGTCATTCTGTATTTTCGATTTTGATTTTGAAATTATGACTTTTGACTCAAAATTGCGACTTTCAACTCGTGATTTTGACTTTCAACTCAAAATTATTACTTTCAATTGGAAATTACTCACGACTTTGAAATCGAAACTATGACTTGAAATCTAAAATTTCGTAATTACGACCAAAAACTCAAACTTTCTTTTTTAAACTTGAAATTTTGGCTTGGATCTTAAAATTTCGATTTCAAACTCGAAATTACAACTTTGAACTGAAAATTCCATCTTCAATTTCGAAATTTCAATTTGAATCTCATATTTTCGACTCATAACTCGAAATTAAAACTTAAAACTCCAAATTCAGACTTTAACTTCGAAATTTCGACTTTAATCTCGTAATTTCGACTTCAAAACTCGAAATTCTGAGATTTCGTAAATGTCTGTATCGATCATCATCATTTTTAAACATATTATGATCTTCATGTATTAAAGTTGAAATGTATTCATTTTGCTAAGTAGTGTAGGTATCTAAGTAAAACGGCAGTTCGAACAAACACAATCATTATTATTGTCAATGTCCTAGTATCACCTCAACCATAACGCTGAGTAATCTTCCTTCATATTATTTATTCATGGGTTATTTTGTCGTCGACCAACACTTGTGTCTTTAGTTGCGATGCTTTTTACACGAACTTGACGTGTCACGGATCCATTCGTTCCCCTTATCAGAATGTTTATCAAATGGAATTGCCACTATCAGTTTGAACAGGTCAGGGCCGGATCCATCTATAATTTTCCGGGTATCACCAGATAATGAGAGTGGTCAATGGCAAGGTATTTATTTTGATCTGCTTTCAATAGCAGGTCACTATGAATGTACTAATATATAATAGTCATAAACAAAATCTAGGATTACACATTTCCTTGTGATATTAACGCTAAACAATATCAGGAACGGTAAAAAGAGTTTTACATTTTCCATAATTCTACTTTCTGAAACAGTTTATATGACCCTGATGGGTCATATGATATAAATGATATTGATTAACTTGGATCACTAACAAGAATGAAGCAGAAAGGAGTGGCTGCAACATTACTGTAGGATTTTATGAATCTTGATCTCGCAACAAAAAGCATGTGAGAAAATGAAGATTTCAGTTTGTTTCAAAAGTTTTCTCCATTTTAGTTTCATGTGTTTGTGTAGCTTTAAATATCAATAAATATTCATTTTACTGTGTGGTGGTATATTCAACTCTTCGCCCCTTCAACTCATAAATATATGATGTCGTTGAGCGATATACTGCCACTTTTTCTCTGCCAATTTCAATTGAACCAAAGCGCTGGTTACTTTCGCGCAACCAACACGATCCTTTCTGTATTAGATCGTCACATGTGATGGAAAGTGAATCCTCTACGACAGGAGACGTTCAATACAGTGATTGGACACCAATAAGCCACCCAGGCACTTCTCGAAAGTACAAACCCACCAAAAAAAGACCATGATAACTGTATGATGGTCAGTGGCTGGTGTGATTCACTATAACACCTCTGCAACCAGGCAAAACTGTTACAGCTGATCCCTATTGTGGAAAAATCGACTAAATTTATCAAAATTAGCAGCAGCCGGCACTGTGTAACAGAAGAGATCCGATCCTGCTTCACGACAACATTTGTTCGACGTTTCACAAGTCAATGACCCAAAATTAAACGAACTAAGCGTCGAAGTTCTGCCTCATTCACCATACTTCAAAGACATCTTACCAACCATAACTTTCTTGCCAATAGAACCGCCAATCAGGACAAGGTAGTAAACGGCCTTTGTCTACTCCATCTAATCACGAGCCCAAAATTTTCATGATAGCCTAATCTATTGACTTGTGTTACGTTGGCAAAAATGCACTGATTCAAATAATGCCTATTTCAATTGAATTGAATAAGAGTATTATTCAAAACTTTTGAACCAACCGATGTATGTTGAAAACTTCAGTTTAATGATTAAGAAAAGAAAAGAAATATTCTCCAAGATATAGATGATGTATGAAGTTCATTGCCATCAAATTGATCCACCCTTAATAAATTTATTTGATATCGAGACTTGCACTTGAGCGGTATTCGGAAACCCTATTTTTGGTGGCATCTAAATAATTTTTGAAGCTACTGATTAATATAACCTTCAGTTTTGGAAGGCTGGAATAGGCTCCTGACAACAAATCATGTTTGATAAATCCACGTCAAAGACTCTTTATCGTTTCTCATTATTTTCTCTACTTTTTCAGACATACCCCCATTGGTCCGACAAGAAGAATGTGATACTTTCATCTTTCTTCTGGGGTTACGTTCTCACCCAAATTCCAGCAGGACAAATCGCAGAGCGGTACGGGCCCAAAAGGTTTTTGGCCGCCGCCATCATGATTTGCTCAGTCTTCTCTTTACTCATCCCAGTTTTCGGGGCATGGTTTGGATATGCTGGAGTGATGGTATGCAGGATTGTCCAGGGATTGATGCAGGGATTCATTTTTCCATCTATTCACCATTTGATAAGCGCATGGGTGCCCTTGAGTAACAGAGCAAAAATTGCTGGATTCGTGTATGCAGGTAGGACATGACTCAGTACTACTGATTGGGAAAAATTTTAATTAACTAAATTATCATCGCAAAGGAATTTTCCTCCAATCAAAATCCTAATCATCATTATATCTGTTTAAAATCTGTTTCCGTTAATCAGCTGTCCCCTCCATAGTAACGACAACTCTCAGAAGTTGAGTAACTTGTGCGAGCTAAGGACTTACGAGGTCTTACCTTTTATCGTGTGATTCCTAACACGGAATTATAGATTAAAATGTTTGAGTATATTATATCAAATTGCTTGGAATTAAATGTGATGAATTTGTCCAATACTTGAAAATCCGAAATGTAGTCAAGAAACATTTTTTCATGATATGTTTACTGGATATTTCACAAAAATAGGAGTACATTGGTTGCCTTGGAGTTTTTGTCCAAAACTTTTTATTGGCCAAATGGTAAGCACCTTTATCAAAAGAATAAAGGAACATATAAATGCATTTTTCGAATAAGAAGGCTAGTTTCACTTTTGCAAACAATCTTTCGGTAGAGGGTGATGGGTTCAACCATGACTATGATGTATCACATTTGAAAGAGAAAGGTCGAAACTCAATCTTTCCAAATGTTTGGAAACTGATTGATTCAGAATTCAAAAATTTACCAAATCACTGAATAGAATAGAATTTTTACCCTCTGTTTAATCCCTTTTCCAATTTGGAAATCGGTAATTAGTTTAGCATATGTTCATTCAATGAGTTGGTAAAATTTTGTCTATGATGTTTGAATATTTAGTCAGTTCATACTTAATCTCTGGTAAAATTAGTAGTCATTAGATAGGTAATTTTTTCATAATGCTCAAATTTAAATTTAGTATATATCTAAACTCTGGTAGAATTATCAGTAATCTGAATATGTTCGATACTAGATTGCCAGGTACGCTTGTGAGGAAAGTTATCAGCTAGCAGCTCTTCTTCCCCAGCCATTGAAGAAAATGTATACACTCAATAATTTACCTATTCACTAAACTACCCATTACCTTCTTTCATTTCACCTTTTATTGTTATGAAGTCAAGAAGAAAAGTTAGTTTGTTGATGTATATATGTTCAGGAAAAAATATGTTCTCTTTTTTTTAAAGCACACCATTGCAACTTTCTATTATAGGAGAAAGTAAAAACATGTGTTTTCATAATCAATCATTGATCAATTGTATTTTCTCTGTATACCCAGAAATATCGGAAATGGAACTGTTGTAATTTTCCCCTTGTCCGATGAATCCAGTTTTTCAATTCTCAAACAAAAAATAACCTTCGCTATCAATCAGAAGAGAATGTATAGTCTATCCATTCCCAATTGGAACGGCAATAAAAATAAGAGCACTACGAAGGGTGTTCATATTCACTCCCTGGCAAATGGCAAATGTATATACTACCAGTGCTTTTATGTTCAAAGCGTCCCTGGTACAGTCATAAACATTTCTTCCTTGTGACTCCTAGTCGCCCAGATAGTTAGTAAACATGCTATCAAATGTAGTTGAGGAATAAAGGCTCGACTAGCTGGACTGGCTAAATATTAATTTTTGTCCGTTTCACAATATTTCTTTATTAGTGCCGTGTGTTCATGGGGTTAGGTCAGGTAGTGAATGATTTTGCAAACCGATTTTAGTGGGTAAAATCGATCACCCAAGTAGACATTTTTTTACCAGCAGAATGCTAAATGTACCCATAAAAATATGGAAGCTTCTAATAACTTTGATCAATGATAAATGATTAAGAATGCATGGTCGTCCTAGGCCTAGCCTCACTTCGTCTGCATTTTTGTATGTCATAATACAGAGGAAGAAATATACAAGAAACGGACTATTTGCAAGCTATCGAATACAGGACCGCAGTTAAAAGTTTCGAGCACTTCAATTTCAGACACAAAATTGTTCTCAAGTACTATGAGTAGTTGGGTACTGAGACAAAATCAATCATTTTTGAAATGAAGTATTTATTTCAACAATGAGAAATTTTTTTTTTTTATTTGAACTGCAGAAAAATATAGAAAATATAAAACATCATACATGTAGTGTTCACCTATGCGGTTATCCCAATGTCAGTGCAAAGGTCCAATGAAATATTACTTCCCACCATGAAGAATACTTCATTCAGATTAATCCATTAACAAAACCTACATTCTCTGCAGAGAAATCGATTCAGAAGCTCAAATAATGATGAAGTTATCAATGGTGCGTACTCAATTTAGAATGGCCTATACTGTGAAAGACTTAATTGTGGAACGGTTCCATCATTTTCAAATTATTGAACCTTTGCAAATATCCTGAAAATAGTCGGTCCATTTTTGAAAATACATCAATTTGCTAGAGGTTATGTCGACGGTTTTGAGTTGGCTGGTGAATTAATCGAAGATTCTCTACTGAAATATGGTTTTCATTGATTCATTCATCTAACATGATGACAGATGCAATCAAAGTGAATTGTCTCTCGGTTCAATGAAATGTTTGATATCCTTTCCGCTGCTCTACTAATATTTTTCTTCAGCAGATTTCAAATAACTTTTGGATTAATTCTACTGATCTTAAAGTTATTATTTTTTTCAAAAAATAATTGATTGAGTAATGAACCTATAACTGATAAAATTTTATTTTCATTGATAATACCTATTAACCTTTATAGAACCAACATGTATTATTCGATAATTATTTCATTATGTTTGAATTGAAGGGGTTATATTTTTAGGAGTGATTACATCATTATCTCATCAATTGAGTAAGTGATGAACAGAATATGATAATAATCTCACAGACTATTCTGTTCCTCAGAATATTTGAGAATTACTTGCGAAATTATCAACGATAACAAATAATTTTACTAAGAGACTGAATATCAATCAACATATCAAAGAACTTTCCAACGCTGATTGAAGAGTTGCTTTTGTTTTTTCTATTTCCAATATGCCAGTTAGTTACGCACGTTTCAACATATCTTCAATTATGCGATAAACAGGAACTCAAAACTTTCATCGGTAGTGCCAAATTATTTTTTAAAAATGAACGGATTTACTAACTACTCTGTTCAAAAAATAAGGTAAATTTTCATTTTTCTTAAAAAATGTGGATATTTATTTGTTCATCAATTTCTATTTTGTCCTATTGAAATGAAGTTCGACCCAGATATAATACACTTGTGCGTTTTTTCCAATTATCGAAGCAGTTCTGATATGCACTTTTTTTGGTATGTCTTAGAGCCGTCTCAGCAAATCGGTTTTTATCTCCCCAATTGTTTCAAAACTCTGTCCTTTCATAGGTGTCTTCAATCTTGAGAACAGGGGAAAATGTGGCAGGGAAGCAAATCTGGCGAATACAGTCGCTGAGGCATATTTTTGGCCAAAAATCAAAAATAAGCAACGACGACTGAGCAGGTGCATTATTGTGATACAAAAACCATATCTTTTTTTTCCACAATACCGACGTTTTCTTCTTATTGGTTCTCGCAAGCGGCACATAACTTCAAGGTAATAATCCTTATTGACTGATCGACCATGTGGCAATAACTCCTGATGCACTACGCCACAATATTCAAAGGTAAAAGTGAACAAAACCTTGATTCTTCGGATCGAACTTGACGTGATTTTTTGATCTTGGCTCTCCTGGGCTCTTTCATTGGGACGACTGGAATTTGGTTTCGATGTCATAAGCTTATATCCATGATTCGTCACCAGTTATGATCCTCTTGAGCAAATATGGATCGCTATTGACGTCATTCAACAATTCCGGAGCGATGATCATGCAAATGTTCTTTGGTTTGGACAAAATTCAGCAATTCCGGAACGAACTTTGCTGCCACAGGCTTCATGCCCAAAATTTTCGAAAAAATTGCATGACATGAGCCAACCAATATGTCGACATCCTCGGCAACTTCTCTAGTAGTCATTTGACGATTTTTAATTACATTTCTTCTCACTTCCTTAACATTATCGTCGGTTTTTGATATGCTGGGATGTCTAGGGCGAGTATTGTTGTTCACATTTTTTTTGACCTTCTGTTTAACGCTTGTACCACTTGTGAACATTTTCTCTGACACAGAGTATAATCACCGTATGCTACTGTAAACGTTCCAAGTGTTTTTAGATACTCAAGTCCACTTTTCACACAAAATTTGATGCAAGTTCTTTGTTGAATTTTTTCGATACCAGAAATTCGCAAACCATTCCCTTGTTTGTTTCTCACCATCAAAATAAACATGCTGAATAGCTGAAACTGTGAAGATTGTACAAACATAAAAAATAAATCGGCAATTGAATGTGAATATCACACGAAATTTGATCGTTTACCTTATTTTTTGAACAGTCCTATATTCATAAACCGTCAAGCAATTGACGGAATTGCCTTTCTATTTGTACTAATCAGTGGATGAATTAACGTCTTTTCATCTTCGACTTTTCCTTAAAACATGTGCATAAACATATTACATCTCGACAAACTAGGTTTCAAAATTGATAGTGAACAACTATTCAGTGAGGTATGTAACTATATCCTTCAAGTTTCAACTGATATATTACTCAATAACTTCAGTGTGCGATTAGCCACATTAGAAATAATATGTATATTCCCAAATTCCATTTTTCTCAAGCAACTTCTCTGAAACTTCCCGTTAGTTTTTCGACACCTCAATTTCTAACATTCATACAGTATACTGAATTTACTGTAAATTTTACTTTTCTAACAAGCAGTGGTTGAAATCATACCTAGATAATCACTCGCAAATGGTGAAATCATCATCTCTTTCGAACGGAGGCAACCCAATGCGGTAAGCTACTGTTCCTATTTTATGTTAATGATCTTACTAAACTTGATATATCTGTGAAGTATACATTGTTTGCCAATGATTCCACCTTATTTTGTCATGATAATGATGATCACTTATTACATCACAAGATACAAGTAGAGATTGATAAAATCAAAACCTGGTACGACGATAACGTTCTTGTCTTCAATGCTACTGAGTCTAATATATTAACCTTCCGCTGTGAGATTTAAACATGTTTCAACACCAGATTTCTAGGATTTCATATTGATAATAAATTGAAGTTTAACGACCATGTCACAAAATTGTGCTAAAAATTGTCATCTAGATGCTATGTCATTAGAATAATATCGCACGAATTGGGTTTTACAGCTTCTAAAATAGCTCATTTTGCTCTTATTGAAGCCCACCTGGTCTATGGCATAGCCTTCTAGGGAGTCTGCAACAAACATCTCTTGCATATGGTACAAGTTCTTGCAGGGACTCTTCAAAATATAATAGAATCTTCACATTTTCTCCAATTTTCATTTCAGAAACCACTTGCCTTATACACAAGAATCATAACAAAATATTACAGTATCCTCATACACGCAATAATCGCAAAAATTGGGATTACCTCTACTGAAAAGCAATCTTGCTAAGGAATCTTTCATTCATAATTGACTGAAAATATATAATTACTTACCTCTAAGCTTGAATTAAATTTAATGTTACCAAAGTGCTATTCACATATCCATTCTACAATATGACTTATTTAATAGTGAATCTTTTTGTTGCCATTGAAATACGTTTGTCTCCTCATTGGGATTGATTTTGATATGTTTTCATAATGTGGCTGTCCATTTCATTAGCTAGCACTTGACTTCAACATTTTACTTAGGTATACACATTTTATTATTATTGAGTCTGTAACAGTGCCATTTCATTTGTTTTTAACATTTCAATTTGTTTCATTTGGTTGATTGATTGATTGTTTTTATTATTTCACAGGTGGTCCTCTCGGAACCGTCATGGTGATGCCAATAGCTGGATATTTCTCTGATTCCAGGATGGGTTGGCAGACTGTGTTTTATCTACTTGGAGGAGTTGGTCTGGTATGGGTTGCGATGTTTCTGATTTGTGGTTCAGATAGCCCAACCCATCATAAGACCATCACAAAAGAAGAGCTCAGATTTATCCAAGATGGCGCTCCACCGAAGAAGAAAACAGAGGTTTGCAATAATACCAATTTCAATCTACGTACTTCAGCTTTCGTTAGTAATGGTGTCTCATTGACCACAAATCTTCATGCCACAAAATCAATTATTATCTTGAAGATACTTCATAAAATGAACTACTTGATTTTATTTCTACTTTTCCACACTCTGAGAAGTAAATGAGAATAGATCAATAGAGAATCTTTCTCGAAGGCAAAATTCATAACACGTCAAGTTACTTACTGATTGAACTTTCCGATGGTTTATAAGACGCAGTAACTTTTTGGGGTGAACTTTTGATTTTTCTCTTCATTACATTCGAGAACAGATTCTCTGTTGTTTCTATATTTGTTCATTTTTCAGATTGTGAAAGGTTGAAAACTCGAAAATCCATCAAGAAACATTGATTTTTCTACACAAATGATGAGTTTTTATTATTTTATGATGGAACTCTTAACTAATATCTACGATAATATTGAACTTGTCTAACAGTTATATTCAGTATCAAAGTCTTGGATAATAATAATCAATCTACTTTGTTAATTACTTTTTTATGCCTACGCCATAAACTTGACTTTGCATTTTTTACAAAAACCTATAATTGTTATTTTCGTCAATATCCCAACCCCAGTATCATAATCAAATCTGAATTATTGTTTCAGAAACTCCCAACACCGTGGAAAGAAATACTGAAGTCAAAACCATTTTGGGCGATATTAATATGTCACTTTGGCGACTTGTGGGGATTTTGGACTATGCTCACAGAAATCCCCACGTACATGGACAAGATTTTGAAATTCGACATAAAATCGGTAAGTGTTCAACTAACGCAACCTCAAGGTTGGATACTATCATTACTCTTTTACAGAACAGTACTTTGTCTGCCCTTCCATACTTAGTCTATTGGCTGTTAAATTTGGTGATGAGTCCTATTGCCGACTACCTAATTACCAAAAAGATTGCGTCTGTCGGTGCCAGTAGAAAAATATTTAACAGTATAGGTAGGAACCTATGCCTCAGAATTACAAGTTGAATATGTCTGAGAGCGTGTTGAGAACCACTGGTTTGAATCGTTTATTCACTTGTTCATTCATAGAACGTATTTATCAATTTGTTACTCAACTAGTTAATACTGCCTTGAGCTTGTTGAAGTTTCTTCGACAAGACAATTTCGATTTCAATTGAATATCTGATTTTTGATCCAGAGGTTCTCAATGTATGACGAGTGAAGGACTTTTTGCAAAGTTGTTGGGATGTATCTTAGAGGCCAGTCGATTAAGGCATGAATAACAATCACACTTGTAGTTGATTTTCGACAGGATGATAAGGAACAAGGTTCATAATGGTATGAATTTCAAAAGAAGTGGGTTCACTGCTGATGGTGTAGTTGTTAAAGTTACAATGATCTGCCATGATAGCAGAGGGGAATACATACTATGGAGGTCAATTCGTAATGAATATACGGAATCATAGAACAGAAAATCTACTACATCAGTTCGGACTTCCATTGTCTAATATAATATAAATTGATTTGAAATCCCTGAAAAAATAAAAAAGATTAAACGAGAAAACAATTTTACTGAATGCAAAACTGAAATTACAAGGAATTAACATACATGCTAAAAAAAATAAAAATTGAAATATCAATGAAAGCTGAAAAATGAAAATATTATTAACAGAAATGAAAAA
>WOGP01000759.1:0-22110 GCA_015342065.1 Leptinotarsa undecemlineata | reverse complement strand
TGACAATGTTTCGTGGTGTATTACATCAGTTCGGACTTCCATTGTCTAATATAATATAAATTGATTTGAAATCCCTGAAAAAAATGAAAAAAATAAAAATAAAAAAATTTACCGAAAAATAACAATTTTACTAAACACAAAAAATTACAAGGAAATAACATACAAGCTACAACCAGAAAATAAAAATTGAAATATTAATAAAAGATGAAAAAATTGAAAATATTATTAACAGAAATGAAAAATCAAATAAAAATAAAAATTTGAAGATTCCAAACCAAGTTACGTCACGACGTTTCGAATGTTAGTATCCACAATCGTCTTCGGGTCATAACTAATTTTTCAGCTTTCATCAATATTTCAATTTTGATTTTCTGGTTGTAGCTTGTATGTTATTTTCTTGTAATTTCAGTTTTTTGTGTTCAGTAAAATTGTTATTTTCGGTTATTCTTTCAATTTTTATTTCTTTCAGGGATTTGAAATCAATTTATATTATATTAGACAATGAGGGTCCGAACTGATGTAATATATGAGCGATTAATGAATTGACTATATCCATCATCTTCTGCAGAGGTAGGCTAAAGCCGCCAATAAAATATGTTTCTCAAAAATGTTTCATATTCTGAACCTTCGCGGAGATAATGCAAAAATGTGTTTTCCAGCAAAAAATTATCAGCAATACTAGGTATCATATTTTACTTGACCGTTGGAAATGTGAGAAAAGTTCGAGGGAAAATTACGAAATTTCAGGAGAACACACAGGCGACATTAATGAATGACATTTCACCGTGCCGTGAAGTGAATGATCATTGGCCATGAGAATTATGTGCCCTGAAGAAACACAGAGAGCCCAAAAATGGCGGCTTCCTGCATTCGCTGAGTTAATAGTTTTACCGTATTGCGATAAGCTGGTTAGCTTTTATATTTGATAGTAGAGGCAGGCCATTTTTTCGATGCTCCGATCTAAGAGGACGCTGCCGCTGCATTAACCAATAAGTACTAATATTATTCATTCCTCACAGTAATTGTACAGTTCATATTTGTGACATTGAGTTAATTAAAAGAAGAAAATGGTGGCGTTCATTTCATTTAGAGACAAGACCTCCACTCAACCCCAAAAATGCTGTCTTAACTTTATAAACCTCATCCAAGCATTAGCATCATTTAAGAACCTTCCTTTTAAAAAATTTCAAGTTTATATAAAAAAAAATAACCACGTAGAAAGTGAAAAAAATAAGATTGTTTAAAAAGATATTGCTTGTATTTTAATTTGAATGTTGTGAACGATATTTGAAGTTCCAGAGGTAAAGATTTGTATATGGTGCATATTTGATGTAAATACCATGGTTTAAAAAATTCAGTTGTACTGGTGGTGTTAGTATACCTCTGAATCTAACATTCATGCAGATAGGAGGGTTTATTGGTAACTACAATGTCGAACAAATAAGTAGCATGAAAATGTATTCTCTTCTCCATATTCAACCATCCAGCAGTAATTATTTTATTTGATTTTTTTGCGTCTACGAACATCATTTAAGACGAGAGGTTTGAACTGTTTGTACTTTTGAACATGACTTTTGATATATATTGGGGCCGTAAACGCAGTCAGCAGGATTGGAAATAGATTCACACGAAGTAGTTTTAAATCCATTATATCCGTTAAAAAATGACTGGCTCCGTATAATGTTCTCAGGGATAAATAAGATCTCTGAATGAGTTTATTTCTGTATTTTTTGAATCTTAAATTGCAGTGTATCTCCTCCACATCAAGGTTTTTTTGTGCGTCACAAGAGCTAATTGGTCACTATCAATAGTTATTTTGATATCTTGAGAAAACAGTGAATTGTTTTTTATTCGAAATAAAATTATGTTAGATTCACTACAATTTATCTGGAGTTTGATGCTAGTTGTATGATCTTAATTAATGAAATCACAGATCGTTTCAACATCCCCTGAATAAAAACTGTAATACATCTGTTGTATCGTCGGCATAGCAGCGAGCAGTGTTGAAGTATATAAAAAACCCACAGGTGGTCCTAATTTAGAACCTTGTGGCACACCGGATTTGAGGTTCAGAGTTGTTAAACTGACATTGTCAATACACACCTTTTGTTTCGCCCGAATAAATATGACTCAAAAACTTAATTGCTGTTACTGATAAGTCTAAATAGTGCAGACTAGTCAAAACCAGTTAATCGTTAAAAAAGTCAAATGCACGGTTGAAGTCCAAGAGCACCAACAGTGTACACATACAACAATCCCTCGATATGATTGTGTTATCGACAATGTGAAGGAGAGCTGTGGTATAGCTATGCCCTTTTCGAAAGCCTGATTGGATTTTGGGTGGTAAACAGTAGTTATCGATATGAGCTTTGAGTTGAAAAAAGCTCATATCGATAATTATTGTTACCCTAAGGTTGCGCTGGTCGAGCTCTATACCCCGAAGCCCCGGTACATTCAAGAGGGCGCGCCAGAATTATTAACTAATGACCACTCCCCATACTGTGTGCTTAGTGATGATTTGATCAGAGAATCATGTACATGAATAGTTTCAAATCATTCGGCTTCATTCATTCCCCAAATATCCACTGGATCGTAGGGCAACACCGATGTCTCGTCAATACCGTAAAAGTGCCGTAGATGGTGATAAAGCACTCTTAGAGTTGCGTTTGTGGAAAGTTAATATATTTCGTATTTCATAACATCATACAATCACAAAATATGTTCCCGCTATTCTTCTAAAGAGATTAAAGTTTTAATCTGTGAACCTACGTTTCGGACCTACACTTACTGGGGGAAGCATATAAAATGTTTTATAGCCGGGGGGCGTTGCAGATATCTACTAACCTTCAACTTCATAACTACTATGAATATTTCTTAGGACCGTTAAACCGTTCTTGACATTTTGATGGAAGCTACCTCACCAATGTCCGCAAATACAAAATATATTTGTTTAAACTTTGGCGAAGGCAACTCAACACAAACAATGGCGGATGTGCTGATTTCTGTAACTCAAAAACCTAATATGGTAAAAATTTGAAACCTAATACCAAATATATTTTCGATGACAACATGTCAGTGATTATAAAGAAACAACATTCAATTTTATGGGTATGACGTGTTATAGGGAATTCAAAATTAGATCCAGCGCTATGGTACCGACAGTGCAGAATACGGATGTCTATATTGAATACACTTTGACTTTTTCACAGTTTCCTCAATTTTTTTTGGGCTACTACGCATCCATAAATCACCTGCTATGAGTATATTTGTCAGCGTTTGACATTTCACACACTGCTCAACAAGTGAATAGTAGATATGAACTGCTCAAAAGTGTTTTGTAGTAATGTATAAAATATTATAGAACGCTCATTCAAATTGTTCCACATTTAAAAATAAGTTACAGATGAGCTAAAAGGACTTGCAACTGCAAACAACTATGAACTGGATAAAAATGCAATCTTTTTGCATACTGTATGAGTAATATCAAACGTATAAAATCGAACAAAGTTTGGGAAAGCGTGTGGAAGAGTTTCAAACGAATGAAACGAATTGGTTTTCTTGTCCAACCCAATGAAATGCAACGACATTGGAACATACATGTAGGTCCGCAGGTGATTATTTTCAACTGAATAAAGAATAATACTTATTGTTTTCTCACAAGTACTACTGCAAAAATTGATGCCAGATGTAATTCAATGTTCGTAAGAGATACTAGTTGTATTCTGACCGATATTTGCCTGCAGGTGGTCACCCTGCCCGTATCGAAAAAAATGTCGGCTACTTGGTGTTAGCAAGGATGCCCTTGTATTTTGATTTCTGATCTCTGAGGAACATAGCACAAGGATTTTTTATATATAATTCAATACACGTCACGGTATTAGAAATGGGAGTAATTGATCTGACAGGTGTTTGTCATAAGAGTCAATATGGGGACTAGAAATAGGTGGAAACATCGGTCAGCAACGACTGTCGTTTCTAACCGGTTTTCCAAAAACTATTTAAGCTTGGTGACATTGTATGGATACAATAATAATTGAAATATATCATACCACACTCCTTACTGCATTCCTTACTACATATCGATTTAAAACTGTATATGATAGTAGGACACGTAGTAACGGCTACATACATTCTGCTATCATTCTCTTTTATTTCTAATATAAACCGATTTATTGGATAACAGGACATCAACAATGGGAGTGTTCACAACATTGGCACTCTGAATAATTATTACGTCAAGCTTGCTCAACATGGCAGCTAATGATCTTCAGAATAAATAATATAATATTTCAACACATCTCCAATACTTGTTATAGGAAATCAAGCGACACGACTCTACAAATTATCATAAGAACGAATATAAAGACAGATGGAATGAAGAGATTGTTCAGCTCATTCATTCATGACAGACGTTTACCTAGGCTAATCATTTTTGAAAATAAATCCAACCGAAGAGAAATGTTTTATTAGATATACAGAGTGGTCGAATGAAAACGATACAGAGCTGTTATTAGAAACTATGTCAATATTTCAGAAAAACACAAAACCCGTCGATTTAAAATTGAAGAAGCTATGTTAATATTTTTATATGCATCTAGACGAATCACTACTTTACCTAATGAGGGATATTGAATTAAATCCTGGTATTATATTATTGTTCCTTATGTTTTTGCTACCCGTCTGATACCAAATCTTTATCTGTTTTCCATCTATACGTATATTGACATGCAAACACATATTTATTACCGTTCATAGATCTCATTTCCCCTTTTTCGATTTCTAAACTTTCGAAGGCATCTAAAAAGGCATGTTGAACAACATAGGATATCTCTGGTCCATGAAACCGAATATGTGGAAAATTCTTCTTGTAGCAAGCCATTTCAATCTTGTTAGTTTGACCAACCTACTTTTTATCGCAATTCTCAATTCAGTTGATCCCAGAATTTCACTTCTCGTGGGCGTTAGCTGGGCAAGGTTTGGAAGTTTCAAAACCCCTTTTCAAATTAAATTTTTCACAAATTTGAAGTAATCCTTTGGTTCGAATGGAAAAACTATAAATTTTGAGCCTTCGTTTAACGAACGATAATGAAGTCGATAGACTGAAAAGTTTGAATTCATTCAGCCAAATGAATAAATGAAAACACTAATGACCACCACATTCATACAATGATGAATATATTTTGGAAAAAAGATTCTTAACTTTCTACCACCCCTGAAATATAGTCAATTCAATGAAGGCACCGAGCGAAACATTCGAACATTTCTGGAACAATTCCAGGCAATGAAGGTATCAATCAATTGACTGATGTAGCCGTTACTATGTGGGTAGGAGATCACCATGAAAAATAACAAATGAAACTTTCTAATTTTTACCACTTCTATTTGTAGATAACTATCGTTACTGCAGTTTCGTCCTATATGGTCATTTTAATTTTATTATAAGAGTTTGAAAATGTCTATATAGGAAGAAATTGCAGTAAAGATATTCACAAATGAAAGTGGTAAAAAACAAAGAAAGTTTCATTCCTCATTTTTATGGTATCTCCTTCAATAAATATCAACTGGTCCCCGCATTTTTCAATTTTTCATCTTACATTTGAATTTATAAGTAGATACTACTGACGAAATTATTTCAGAACTAGGAAATACTATTAAGTAGGATAGATTTCACCAACGAAATTGCCATCATCATCATCATTATTGTCATTAATGTTCATTCAACACAAATTTTTCTCATAAATATTTTCTAAATTACCTCCTGATGTAAATGTTATAACCTTTATTTCAATTTTATTGGTTGGCCAACCTCCAGAATCGTTTTATCAATGCTCTACAAAATCTAGTATATTATGTCATCTAATTGTAATATATTATACATATCATCTTGTTTTTAGAGTTGCTTGAATATTAGGGATTGAACATAAGTCTATTGCCAATCAAGTTTTTGGAATATTTGAAGAAAAGTCGTTTCTGTAATACATGTACACCGGATGACAACGAACTCATTGTACAGAAGAGCCGTTCAATTGATGGTAGGGTGGGGTTATAGATTTTCGAAACCATTGGATAGAACATGAAATTTTCTTTTCAATGATATTCAACAAAACCTTATAATGACCTCATCTATAGGGTCTTTCATTAAGCGCCTTCTATCTTTAAATTCGAATAAATGAAAGTGTGTGATTATACATATTAATAACATTATGTGTGAAATATAACGTTGAAACCACATATCGTTGATGTCCAGATCATCCAATTCAGGTCGAAAGAAGTTGTTGATCATCGACCAATAGTGCTCAATGTTGACAGTGATGGTATGGTCAACGTCGTTGACGGCGTCAGCCCAAAATCCTGACCAAACAGTGATTTTTTCGGGATGCAACGCCCATTTTGAGAAAACAATTTTATTATTTGGACGTGTTGTTGAATTATATATCCATCCATGGTGATATAGCAGAACAAACTGAATAAATGACAAATAACTTGACGGGTGAATCTTCAATAAAATGACCGTTACAAAGTTCCTATTGGAGGACCCTATATATGAGTATTGGTTAAACACCTTGATGAAGTGAGGAACAAAGGACGAAATTTGCTCATTTCTCAATACATCCACTAAAAGTATACCTATTTTCCAAAAAAAAAAAACCGAAGTTACCATAACCGATTGCTTAGCGTGGGTGGTTTGTTCTACTATTCCAATCCACCACTACGTGAACGTTGATTCAATGTCAACTATGGGGTTTTTGACTATGTTTGAAAATATACTAGGCGATTTCTTTCCATGCGTAAGTAAAAAAAAATAATTCTTAGCTTCAAGTTAATAACTATTTGAGAAATAATAATGTTCTTCAATTTTCTCAAACTTCAGAAAAGATATCATAAACACAAAAGGAGAATATATGATATATTCTTCTTGAAATATGTTCATATATTCTTCTCCATGGGACATGGAGGCTTACGAAAGTACGTTATGGAATATTTACAAATATATGAAGATCTATACAATTCATCATAAAAACAACAATCAAAACCTTCAACCAACACAAGCACTTTTCTCAAACACGCGCGTTTCACCAACCAAGTTGTAGTCTTTAGGAGATGAAAAAACAACAACAATATACGATGTATTCTACTATATGAGTGTGAAACATTAGAACTTACAAGTAACACGGTCAAGAAATATTAATCTTACTAAACAGATTTCAAAGAAAAACACTGAAAATATACCTAAACAGATTTCAAAGAAAAACACTGAAAATATACCTGCCAAATGGAAGAGCAAATAAAAAACCATGCCAACGGAAAAATAAACATGATAGAAGAATAAAAGTGAAACTGATTAGATCACACTTCAAGAAAACGTGTAGGTAATATCACGGGAGGGGACTTGTACAAATGGACACCAGTAGTGACAGATGGAACTTACAAAACCTGAAGGGAAGTCTGACAAAATTAATTATAACAGCGATTACTGAATTCCTGACTTGGGTCCACTTCCGGTTAAATTTTTATTCGTTCTTAACAAATACGTCCCCAATCAGTTCCGTCAAATAGTCTCAGTTACGATAAAATAATATATAATGTCCTTCAATTGATTTCATCATAGTTAAACAAGTTTTTTTGTGTCTGTTCAGCCATAATTTGAATTTGTAAACGATATTTTCTTGATTTGACTGGCATGTTTTCGTGGAAAGTTTGTTATTTTCACCTACACTCTTCAAATATTCTATATACTCGAAGAATTCTCTTCCATTGTCCGTCAACAACGATCCAGATTTGCCTAAAATGGTCATAACTGGTGACGTATTATGGATATATGTACATGGAAACTAAAGTCCAATCGTCTTAATGTAAGAGCCAAAACCATCTTCGAATAACGTGGCGTAGTTCTTGCCATATGATCGTGTAGTCAATAAGCAGTATTATCTTGAAGTTATAAGCCGTTTGCTGGAAGTAATACAAAGAAATCCTGCCGTATTGTTGAAAAACAATTTATGGATTCTGCATCGAAATGGTACACTACTCATCATTACTTGTTCGTGATTTTTTTGCCAAAATAACACCTTCATCATGGCTCAGCCACCGTATTCACCAAATCGAAGAGGTCCATTAAAGCATTTCATCAGTTCGAACTTTCATTTTCTAATATGATATACATTAAAAACATGCTGTAAGTTTCTGGGTTTCCTTCAACTTCTTTTTCGATTCCATTTTTTCTTTCTTCGTATATTTGAGTATATTTTGAACATAGTGAGTAACTGATGAATCTTGAAAGAGAGTCGTACGAATCGGGTGATTGAAAGAAATGATTACTCATTGTGAACATTTCCAAAAATAATGCAAAAACGTATAGATTCATCAGTTACTCACTATGTTCACAATATATTCAAATATACGAAGAAAGAAAAACTGGAATCGAAAAAGAAGTTGAAGGAAACCCAGAAACTTACAGCAGAATGGAAGGTGAGTTGTAAAGTGTTGTATGGATTCTATAGGTATTGGGTCCTCTAAGTTAGAGGACGATATTTTGAAAAATTTTTACAGATCAACTGATGTTATTAAAATTGTATAAACAATTTCATTATAGTCTTAAATAACTGTAATAGTAAAATTATATGTCAGTGTCACAAAATTTTGAGTTAGGAAATTTATCATTTCAATTGGAAAGATTTTCTAAAATTTTTTCGGTTCTTATGCCCTAACCTATTTTTTTGAATCAAATTAAAATTTTTGAAATTCACATTGAAGATAGGAAAGTGATTATCTTATGTGTAAAAAAATAATTTCACACATAAAAAAAAATAAAAATAATGCCAATATGCTAAATAATGAAAAAAATGGAAAACCCAGAAAAATTCCTAATATTGACCTCTCCAAAAACTACTTTTATCGTAATTCCGAATGATATGTTACTTAAATAATCCACCTGATTACACTGAAATACCATTGTACTCTGTGATCCAAAAAACTTGTTCCTCCATCAAAAAGCAATGGGCACAGATACAAGACTGATCGTGACAGTGATTACCCCGCCTTCTGAATGGTGCTCCACAATTCCATATACGGCAAAACTCATTCTTCGATTTCGGTACTCGTTAATTTACTTTCGCTGCTACTTTCTGATAATGATGTCGAGGAAGTCATTCAAGTGAAAATGTGTGAAAATTTCTCTCATTTCCTCAGAACCATTTTAGGTAATATCAGTCTATAAAAGAATCGCTACCGTGATGTGGGATATCTTACAGTGAGCTACGCCTTGGAATATATCAAAGCAATGTGTGAAAAAGTTTCGAGAATAAGTGTACTTGTAGAGATATGCAAGTCCGTCTGGTGAATTTGCATTTGCATATTGTAGTTCAATATTCGTCGTGGGATTTGCCTTGGGCATTTGCCAAACTGTGAAGAGTTTCATGTTTCGTGTCATGTATCAAATGTCAATGAATAAGCTTTCTAGACAGTTTTGTTCCGTTTTTATTAGTATCATCTACAATATCAAAATGAATCTATCTCTTCGAAATAGTCGTCAGACTAATTTTGATTGCAGTTTTCGTCTGCTTTTTTTCGTTTGGGATTTTGTTCGCGAAATTCAACTATTTTAACTTAAACAGATACAATCCCAGTCGGGACTCAACACTGCTGTTTTTGTGGGTTCCGTCCTGCACTAACGAGGAGAATTACTCCGAAATCGGAGTAGGATTGTTCATCTTTTTGTGTTAAAGTGTCCAGAAATTTTCTTTACGTTGTTTTCTTTTCACTTGTAGCTACTTTTTCTAATTTGTTGAACCATTTAATTATGAAAATTATTGAGAATTTCAATTCATGCTATCCATTTTCTTCTAATAAAAATTACTACTAGCATACAGGGTGTCTAATAAACGTGTGACTTATTGAGTTTTTTATGTTTGTACTGAGTGGTTCGAAAGTTATGATGGAATTTATGTCACGAAATAGGTCTATTCAATACTAAATATTTCTGATTGGATTGAACGAAATGAAAAAATAAATCAAAATAAAAAAATAGTTCATTTTCATTACCCATTCATAATTTTACCAATACAGAACTGACAATATATTTTTTCCGTTTTTTCACCAGAATAGAACACACTATGAGCCTACTACCTAATTTCTTTCGGAAATAAATCTTATTCTTGAAGAAAATTGTTAATTATAGCAATGATCAATCTATCCTTTTGTGTTATGCATGAATTAACTCTATATTTTCTTCAATAAAAATTGATTTTGTAACATTTCTATAAGTTTACTTACCAAGTCTTCTTGTTTCGTTGTTTTCTCTTGATAGGCCACTATCGTATTCCCACAGATTAAAATTTATGGGAGTCATCTGGGAATATTACTAACCGCTGATTGGGGTCTGTTTCTTCCTATTTTTTATTTGTACGCCACCCGCTCAAAAACCTTAACCGATTTTTCTTGTGGAGGTGCGCAGTATATTGGTAAAACAGCCTGTGTCTGGTAATAATCGATACATTCTCCAATAATTTATCTTTTCGGAGGAACTTTTTTTCAATATATCCTTTCGCCGGCTCACTAAATAAAAGTAACTCTATAATCTGAACGACAATTAGGTACGCCTTCTCAAATATTTATTGACCATTTGGTTTGTTTATCAAATTTTCTGATCCAATGCGGATTCTTTTTCGAAGTGGTGGGTGGCAAACGTGTCCATTCACAATAATTCCATCACTTTTGAATGATAACTTACATCCACCTCTATTTGAATTTCCTAGTACAAACATAAAAACAATTAACGTTTGTTTGAAGGTGGTTAACAAAATTTCATGATGAATGAATTTCATTATAGTTCGTAGAAATATGTCCAGTGATCACCCGAAGACCATTGTGAATACTAACAATCGAAACGTCGTGAAGTGACTTGTCTTGAAATATTTCAATTTTTATTTTTATTTGTTCAATTTTTAATTGTTGCTTGTATTTTTTTGTAATTTCAGTTCAGGTTTCTTTGCTTAATATAATTGTTATTTTCAACTATTCTTTTTAATTAAATTGATTATTTCAATGATTTCAAATCATTTTATATCATGTAAGTCAATGGACATCCGAACTAATGGAATTCATGAAAACATTCAAATATTGAAAACTGCTTGAACCGCCGATTAATGTTCATCATTTGTTGATTTCATTTACGATTCACTATCAGAAAGGAAAACGCCACATTTTCTATAAGTTAATAGTTGAATAACTGAAACAGAATTATTCCTGCGTTATGATTATCACTGTGAGGAAGAAGCGTCACATTTTCAAGAATATTTGGCTGAAAACTATTCCTATTCCATTTGATCCAGTGGAAGGTATTTGGTGTTTGAATAAATTATTCGAATATTTTATCACCTAGAGGAAGTTATAATTCATTCAGCCTGAATAGATTTTCAATTTATAATGATTCACAGATCTAAAAATTGATACAGGTCTTGACTATACTTTATCATAAATAGAACACCAAAGTTCTCACTAATCATATGTGTGCGAAAAAATTGAAATTAATGGTTTTTTGGTAGTGAGACCACCCATCCCTTTCATGTTATTAACAATCGAAAGTTTACATCTATAAAAATGTCGATATCACCAGGATACACCTAGTGATTGCATTTGAGAAACTGATCGAGAGAGAGCGTTGTTAGATGTATATAACGAACATTTTATCATTAGAATCTCAAGGTCAACTCCTACAAGTTAGTATCGTGTAAATTCTAAAAGGTGGATAAAAGGAAAAACAGGTAAATGCAGGTTCAGGTGCCAAGTTGAAATATACCAAATATTTTTAATTTTCAATCTCAAATTTCCAAAATATCTGACTAATCAATGAAAAATTACTCCTGTTTACTTAATTGTATGTAATAAATAAAGTATATTTATATTGAAACTATGTATGGTGACATTTTTTCTGATGAAACTTTGTGTTATGGCCCTGTATAATTTGCAAAATAGTTACACACAATACAATAATTTTTATTCTAGATTCATTGAATGGAATAAATTTGACCATTCCAGACTTCTCACATTTAAAATAATCATAGAATCAGCAATAAACATCAATAAAACTAACTGTGAGTTGAGGTAGTTAGAAGACAGAAATATCCATGAATATTTGAATATATGAAAATTTTGTTGGTTATTTTCAGTATCTCGTTTTCTTTATTATTTTTCCATATGAAATAGAAAAATAATTATAATCGATATAAACTCATGAATTCAAGTGTTTTAAGTGTCCAGTTAACTTAACGATATTTCACTACGTAGAACTGTGTTAGACTGTGTGTGTGTGTGTGTGTGTGTGTGTGTGTGTGTGTGTGTGTAAACTGTGTTAGCAAAATTGTTATGAAGGTAACTGAAAAAATTTCGTATTACGAATACAAAAAGAAGCATCGCTAACTTTACTAATAATATCAAATCATTGAAAAGCAAACACAACGTATTTATGAATCCACACCATACAGCGCTGTTTCGACCCGCCACACATCTTATCAGCAGTGCTATGCTAAACAGCAAATGCATTGCTGGAGTCAACTGTCCTAAAAGGACAAGCCTAAGTGAGTAAGGTTAATGAATTTTTCCTTACGAAGACGCCATTTATGGATCGACAGAGAAATCAATTATCGAACATCAATGATAAACGAGGCACCACAAGGCGGTTCTAGATATTTGGGGTTTAAGTCTTCTGTCGATCCTATCGATGGCATCTTCGCAGGTAAATAAGTTATTACCTTTATTTGAGGTGTATTTTATACATATTTCGTCATCTCCCAGATATTCAGGACCTTAATCATAAGAAAACACTATATTGAAGCCCTGTGCAGACACATAATACATTGCATGGTGAGATGAGGAGGAGTTTAAAAAACTTACCTAAGACCACTTGATTGATTGATATTATGTTTATTGTTTAATAATAACATTCTTATTACAAACACAATGTATTAAATAAATATTAATATAAACATGAAGTATAAGATGTGAAGTATAAATGTATAAAATATAAATGATACATTCATATGCAAAGGTTACATGACAAGAATTAGGACAACTAATAAAAATATGTTTTTCACACACAGTACAATCGCAATTTTCACAAATTCTAAATTATAGTGCATCGCCAAAATATTCTTGTAGGTCAAATTAGGCTTTATGAACTAATAGTTTTGTACATTTCTGTCTTGATATGATAACAGGAGTATATTTTATTTCATTAGGAAGTTTATTGTATATCCTGATTCCATTATATATCAACGAGTTTTGAACCAAACATGTTTTTGGAATTGGTAGATTCAGTTCATTTGACTGCCTTGTGTGGTCTGTGGCTGTAGCTGTAGATTCATAGTTCTCTCTATTTTTATGTATAATTGACACGGGTTGCAATATAAATATTGAAATAACCGTACGGATTCTATGTTCTCGAAAATGGGGTTTACAAGAATCCCGCCATTTCCCTTTATATAAGTACCCGATAGCCCTTTTCTGCAAGACAAAAACCGAATGCATAAGTTGTTCCTGAATCTAATCAGGTCCCTCCACAGACATTATCCAGCTGTGGGTGAAACCTCCCGACGTTTCAACATAGTAGCTTGTAGCAAATGCCAACTGAAGAAGCAACTACTTCCATGAATAACCTACGATGAATATTTAATTATATTCGACAGACATTTCTGCAAGTTTCCTCACAAAGAAAATTATTTCTGAAACTTCTCATGCGTCTAGCAGCAGAAGCTCACTGAAATCGATTCATCGAGATGAATCAAAAGAAATCATTCATTGTTTAGTTTAAATACACGTTTTGATATTGTTTGTTTGTGTGAGACTTAAGCCTCTTCAGAGGTGGTTTAGTATTACATAAGTTTTCTGGGTTTGACTTTACAATATTTCAGTAATTTAAGGTAAGTGGGTACATCTCAATTTTTTCTTATTAGTAAGTGGGCTATGCTTGAAGACTGGCAGTAAACAAATCTAGAGATATGAACTTTAAACGTTCAAGCCAGTCTGGAATATACTTACACAGTAGGTGACTGACTTGAACGTTTAAAATTCATTTCTTTAGATTTGTTTACTGCCAATCTTCAAGCATAGCCCACTGACTAATAAGAAAGTTTAATTTCCTTTTTAGAGGAATCGGGCAAATTACGGATATGCAGTTGGTTAGTACCTCGTCCACAAGATGGAGTGACATTTTGTTGTTCGCTCCTACTTAGGAAGAGGAATGAAATACTCTGAAAGAATTCCGATTTTCAATTATAGAATATCATTGACTTTAGGTCGATGATGTACACTATCTTGCACTGATGAGTGGCTAATGAGCCCGAAACCGGTCTGCAAGTGTTCCCGTTCCAAAATTGATAGTCGACACTTTCAGTTGTATTGGTATTAGCCAGGGGAGTAGTTGTTTTCTGATAGGCGTCAGTCCATTCAACCTACTATGTAGGTATATTCAAGACTGGCTTGAACATTTAAAGTTCATTTCTTTAGACATCTCAATTTGTTGGTAGTTTATTGCTCTATATTTTTCTCAATAATGGTTGTATAAAAGCGTTTATATGGTCAGGCAGTGTTTTCAAGAGGTGGAAAACGTCTAGTTTGACAGCATATTATATCAAGCACTTTCTTTGAAAAAAAAATCGTGTAATAGCAATAGACTGGTGAATATTTTAAATTCAGTTCGGAATATTTTTTTAGTATGTTCTCTCAGCGATATTCTTAGAATGTCAACAAAATATTCAGGTGGTTCACAGATGAAGTGTCTTCAACGCCATGTGAAAACAGAAACTAGATAGTACGTAGGTGTTTCAACACCTTCATGACTTCAGTCCCTGGACAAGAGTTGAACTTCAAGAAACCTTCTGAAGTATATTTGTGTCAAGAAATATTCAGTGCTTTATGGTTTATATCAAGCACTGAAACCGACACACTGCTTCACATTTGTCGGCAGAGACCGAAAAAAAAAACGAAAACGAACAGAACCGAATATATTCATATGTATAAGTGTGAAACAGTTCTAATGATGATATGCCAGCCGAAAAAGTTTGGGACATTGCGTGTGGTTTTTTGTCATTCTAAATGAAAATCATACACCGACAGGTATGAATCAACAATAGATACGAGTGTAATTATTGGAGAAGATGAAGTCAATGATCTCCTATGCATTAACCATGAAACTCCGATTACAATTACAATTACAATTATGAATAATCAAGAAATCTCATACAAATTTCAGGTTTTCCAAATTTGAATGTTAAAAACTGAAATTTATACACATATTTACGTAACGTCTACATCCATCAAAGTATTGAAGGAAAATCACCATTAACCATGAAACTCCGATATATTACAATCATGGATAAATTAAGAAACCTCATTTAAATTTCAGTTTTTCCAAATTTGAATGTTGGAAAACTGAAATTCATACAAACATTTCATTCATTCGTGCCAATAATATTGAGTTATATATGAAAAACTAGTCTCCTTTGGAACATTCCTAATATATTTAGGAAAAAAAATTTAATGATAATTTCTTTATGACATAATTATTATATAATGACAAATTACACTGTTATAATTCCATTCTTTGTGTGTGTCTATTCGGCAAAGTGGTCTAATCCATATTTTTGGATTCTTCATACTTCTCCTGAGCCTTCGATTGTGTGAAGCATGAGTTGCTGTTATGGAAATCAGGAAGACATGTTATAAAAGGAGTTGCTCTCGTATGGTATCCTTTTCGAAATATAGAGGTCAGGTATCAGAGTTGGAAATACTACCAGTCGGTAGTAGTACCCAGTAAGCAGGATTTTCAATATTGGACCCTTCATGATTTTTGTTGTATGCTAATGATGTGACAGAATATATTCAATGACTGTCAACAATTCAAACTTAGTATATGAAGATGACACCAATTTCATAGTTGAAGTAAAGAACCCAAGAGGTATATGAACAAATGGATACAAAAATCACTTGATACTCAACAGATCTTAAACAGCATAAACTGAGTTCTCGAATAGTAACTCACCGGCACATTTTGTTACCTACGAAAACAAGGATCTGCAAAGTTGAATCTTGTACTTCAACTAAAATGTCAGGTCACACATTGGACTACAAACTCACATGGACTCTTCATATTGAAACATTGTGAGAGACATATGGAGACATATGGAATTTTTAACTGGAGTATCGAGTCTTCAGCTGAAAGAATATTGATTTTTCAAGAAATGCAATAAGAGTCATTGCCGATATCGAGTGGACAGATACAAGAAAATACTCATGCATATTCACGAATTATGTATATAGGTGTGTAGAAATAAGCTTAGTATACGTTCCCAACATCATCATGTTACTCGTTTTTCTTTCAAATTATCTCCTTCCTGAAAAGTTTTTCATAGGTAATATTCTGAAACTATAACAACAACCCTGTGCAATAATAAACTTCAATAGACCTTAAGAAATGCTTTGGTGTCTTGAAGGAACAGAGTAATTTACGTTACTTGGATGTTAAATTGTCATTATTATTGTAGAAGAATGTGATGGTAATGAGTCCGAATGTAGAATTAGTGCGGGCAGCGAGCATGAAGCGTGTAAATGTTTCAATTCTTGATATTTAAGAGCCAGTTCAGTAATGTTCTAATTGAATTAAACCATTCAAATCATAGCTATCTGTGTATTTAATATTAATGTAGAGAACGGTAAAAACTCCTTTGTAGGCCAGGTGAATTAGATTTCATTCCAATTAATTGAGAATTGTTTGTTTATCTCTGTCTTCCAAGAGAATCTTTGTGTTGAAAAGCCCATCAAACTAATCTTGTAATTTTCAACCGTTTGCTGATTCAATACTTACAAAATTATAAAAGTTTCAATATGAAGATAACTTTCCCTTGGAAAACTGAGGTCTTATTAAATTCGACAATTTTGTTTGTTCGCGTACCCATTCATTCAGAAATGGGCTTCATCACTGAAAATGAGTTTTCGATGAAAATTAGGGTAAGTTCCCAACTGCTCAAGAACCCATTCAGCGAACACACATCGTGTACTTTTAGTTTCTGGGTCAGTTGAATTTAGTACAGGTGCAGGCCCAAGGCACGACGCAAAATTTGCCAAGTTGTGGTCTGCGAAAGGTCGAGTTCTTGTGAGCCACATGAAATCGACTGCCTCGGGTTCTCCTGCACACTCTCACAGACAGCGACGATGTTTTTGGCAGATCTTGCGTTTCGTCGACGTGCGAGTGTTGGTCAATCGTTTACTAAACCAGTGGACTCAAATTTATCCACCACATTGCGAATAGTCCTTTCGGCAGAACAATTATAGCGGCCGTAAAATGGGCGAAGCGCGCGAACAGAACACGTGTTATTGAATGCTATATGCGACCATGGTAATTTGGCAAAACAGACTGAACTTATTTGACAGATGAAGCTTTAACAAGATGACCATTAACAATTGTCAAAGTTCGGAAGTCCCTTTTGGAAGACCCTATAGAAGAGCTTAAATTTCACTCACATCGAACATATCCTCAATGATATCGATGCTATGGAATGAGAAACTTGTCGTAATGTTATAAATAAATTGATTGCTTCATCTTGTAATGTTATACAGATTGGTGTTCAAGAAGCAAAAAGGCAAGTGTACAAACACAGACGACAGTGTTCCCAGTAAGTGAAATTTGTCTCATTTTTTGTACTACATTGTATAGCAATCGTATGAATGACATCTTATTCAGTTCCATAACGAATGTTTGGAGTACCAAGTACATAGAAAAAAGTGTTTTTTGTATAAATCATTGTTCATACCGAATTAGTTGTTTCGGAAGTATTTTTTATTTTGTGTAATTCAATGTTTATATGGAAGTAGTTGTTAAGATAGAATTTTTTCCAGTTTGTATCTAAAAGTTACTTCTTTGCATCACCTACTAATCATTGAAACGAATTCATTTTGGAATTAATTGCTTTCTTAGAAATCCAAAACTCTTCACTATAAAAAATGTGTTTAGAAGTCTACAAATAACGACCGTTTTGAGCAAATGAAAACTAATCACATGTCCTGATTTTAAATCAACTCAAAACATTTCAATAACTATGTTTCAGCAACAGATTTTTTTAGACATAATCACACCCACGATGTTGTGTTAATGCTCGTTTCACAATAAGTTGGATTCAAAGTTACAAACAATTCTTCCATTGAAATGCACTTCGAATTATGTGCTTTGAGTATTAAAAAATAATAAAAGACAATTCATGTCTAGCAGATATCCACTATCAAGTCAGTCTAATAAAACATTTGTTAAAAAACTCTCAATCGAACTGGAAAACTTCAATAATTTAATTTTTTGTGGTGATATGAATTATTTAAAAAATTACTGTAAGAAATCATCATTGTTAGATATGACTATAAAAAATACCGAATCAATTAAAATTTTTAGATATAAGTTGACTATTTCGTCGCTGATATTGAAAACATACATTACGATGTTATGGAAAACTTGAATGCTAAAACGGAGTCCCAACGAATTCATTTTTAGGAAGATTTTTTATGTACGATACTTTTGTCAATACTATGCTATAGATACATAATGGATCAAACGTGTTGGAAAACAACGTAGACTTCATATCAAAAAAGATCATCACTGCTATTTTGCAACTGAAATATAAATTCAATTGTCCCCAACGTACCCCTCGTTTTCCCATTTACGGTTGCCATAATCGTCCAATCGGAAGAACTATTCGCAATGTTGTGGATAAATTTGATTCCACCGGCTCAGTGAACGATCGACCAACACCCGTACGTCGACAAAATGCAAGATCTGCCGAAAACATTTCCGCTATATGTGAGACTGAGCAGAAGAATCTGAAGCTAGAAGACCATAGATAATGAAGTGTGGCGATGTGGCCCATTTCTGAATGATTGGGTACGTGAACAAACAAAATTGTCGAATTTGGGACGATACCAATCCACATAAGATTCAAGAGTGTCCAATACATCCCGAAAAATACACTGTTTGGTGAGAATTGTGGACAGATGATATGTGGTAGTCGCAGGTGTATGCGAATACGCCACAAAGCACAGCGGTCCTCAAAGCCAACATAACCTATGTCATTGGTCAAATTCAGCCTAAAAAATACGCCAGTCGTGTAAAATGAAACGTTTCGGATGCGTTACACAAGGATAAAGACCGGAACACACCTGTCATACACCCTTCAGATCCGACTCCCATCATACAGTCGGACGAGTGTCAGAGTGGAAAATATCCTGTGTCCGATCATGATCCGATCGTGCAGTCTATTTGTTCTCCAGCTGCGGGACGCGTATTGCTTGGAGTTTGTATGATATTTGAGTTTTTTTATTTTTTCAAATTAAATTTGAAAAATGTCATTAAAACCAGAGGAGCTTATTGAAAAAGTCAGAAAATATCCAGTTCTGTATGACCAGACTAAAGAGTTGTACCGCTTCTTTCAAACAGAGTGCCATAATTACTAAATACTAGTTGTTGAAATTTTTGAACATTTTGCTTAGATGACCTTCCGAGATATTGTTTGAATCGTCACTGGCAAGAGTGGCAAGTAGAAGCGTATCAAGCCGGAGCGATAAATCGGAAAGAAGTCGGAAGCATATATGACAAGTGTGATTACCCACTGACGATCCTGCACCGATCCGCTTTTGGGACAAAATCAAACTGAAGTCAATTCGGAGAAGTGTATAAAGAAGTGTGTCTCGGCCTTAAGCCGTGACGGACATTTGAAAGATGTTATATTCCACACATAATGACATCAGTAGGACTTTTAAACGAATACAAAATTTTGATGATATCTCACACACACTTTTGTTTTATTTGAATGTATTGGTCTTCATAGAAAAATTAATTTTACTCTCATTATCAACCATTACGAGAACTTTCGATAAAAATATAGTTTTATCTGAGTTGATTGTCAAATCTAGTAGCAATTGTATCCATCTATCAAAAGTCCATGCCGTTAGATAAAAACCTAGTGGACACCATTAACATACCTTCCATACGAGAAACATACAATCATTCATGCTGCTCACGCATTTTTTAAATAACAGTTTTTCGAAAGTAATATAATCATACAAACACGTCCAGTCACATTCACAGCAATGCCTCTCAACATAAATATACAATACGATCTGATATGAATCTATATTTATTCATGTTTACAGGTAACTACAAATAACATTCTTCATTATGTTGGCATTTATGGATTCCGAAACCAGAATGAAATGAGATGGAAGGAATGTCGCTAGAGATAATTATCCTTCGATAGATTTAGAGTTCTAATTTTAACACGTAGCTACATATATTAATCGATAGGGATATTAGGCAATTAATTCTTTATTACTATCTTCAAATGGCCTGGGAGTGTTCAAGTCATAAAAACTACATAAAAGGCCAGGTGAGAATAAGAAATTATAAAAAAAACGAATATAGCACAGACCGTTTTGAGCAAATGAAAACTAATCAAGTGTTCAGACTTGAATGTCAACACATTACATTTCAATTAGAGTTTTTTGTATTCAAGAACAATTTTGTAAATTACACCAATTACACCAATTACACCAATATTATATGGATCCGTAGATTATATAATGGAACCAACATACATCTTCAAAGATGAAACTGATGGAAAGATAGGCCTTGATTACTCAAAACTGTTTTAATTCAACCCAACATTTCGGTTCAACCATAATCATGGGTGCTAAAATGGTACAGTAATAATCAGTTTGTAGATATGAAATTTCACAATAAATAAATAAGAGCATGTTAAAAGTATAAGAATCCGAACTTCAGGTAATACCTGTGAAATTTCTTATGCAAGTCGCCTCAGTTCGTTTTTGCTACTGTCAAAAAATAATATGATATGCACCATGAATACTTTTCCTCTTGATTTCATTGCATCAATTGTCTTGCTAGCTATGGACTGTTGAATATGGCATTTGTGGTTCTTATCATTAATTATACAAACTTTGCCAACTTCTTATTATATATAAGCTTGATTATGGAAGGGTATATATCCCTAAATGGTAAAGAGAAATGCTTGATATTTGTTTCTGATTTGGTTTAACTTTTCGAATTCTTCAAGACTTTGGTTTTGTTTAATATGTAGAAATAAGAGAATAATTTTTTCATACCGTCAACAACAACTTTGTTGTTGTTCTTTATGTTCATCAATATCTAGACAAGGTTTGGTAACAGGTATCATGTATGTACCAATATTTGTTTTTACATACCACAACTCGTACATTGCCATGTGCACCTGGATATGTTGCAGTGTTTCTTGGCCCAAAGGCCAAGGAACCAATAAGCCAATATGAATCTGGATTTCTTCGGTTTCAAAAATTATTCGAAACAACGGGAAATGGACAAAGTTGAGATATTTTCAATAATTTCAACACATATTCACTATTTTGTTCATCACTTCTTTATTCAATTCAACATCCCATCTTATTTTCAAACGCCAAATATCCTGAAGAAAAATTCGAGCAACTATTGTAAAAGTATTTAGGACGCCAAAATGATCGATGATTGACATGACTGTTTTTAGTACTTCCCTTTTTGTTACGGTTTTGCCAGGTAACATTTTGGGGTCTTCGGAGTCCCACTTTATTGAAAAAAAAACATCTCGATTTGTTTTCCGAAAAGTCCTAAATTTCTCGCAGTGGGTACTAGACCAGTTTCGTATGACGAAACCTCCTCCACTATGAACTTCGATCACAGCCGATAATATTTTCTTTGCTTCTTCAATGGTATCTACACTATCGAGGTAGTCATCGACGTTGTATTGCTCTCTAATGGCTTTTACAGCTTGTGGAAATTATGCCTTATATTCCTCACCATTTATTCTCATAACAAACATATTGGGCCGATGTTGGAGATGATACTGCCCGAAAATCATATTTGTCATGACTTCTTCTGTATCTTCACAAAAATCTCTGTGCATACCTCTCATAGATCTGATTTGGACTTTATGGAACATATCCTGAATGCTGCTGAGAGCAGCCGATTCCGGATTGGTTTGTCGAGGGGCGGACCGTTCTTATCCCCAAAAGCGGAGATTTGTCGATTCCTAAGAATAACAGACCGATAAC
>WOGP01000758.1:0-22118 GCA_015342065.1 Leptinotarsa undecemlineata | reverse complement strand
GATGGCGGTGGGTGCTTGGTAGTTTTTTCCACCAATAAGTGTTCAGCCCATCTGGGCCTGGAGCAGCAAAGTTCTTGGAACCCACAAGGGTTCTTCGAACGTCATCCGGGGTTATCGGGTTGCGCAGTTCATTGAGCTCAGGCTGTCGAAGGTCTTTGTTGAGAGCTTCGAACTGCGCTAGGGCTGGAGTGTCTAAGTTGAGTGGCTGCGGGTGTTCATAGATAACCTTCCGGAAGGAGTCCACCTGATCAGCGGTCGGCAGATTATCCACAACACGTGGAGGCTCTTGGAATAAGCGAGAAGGGTTCTCGCGGAACCTTAGGTTTTCTGCGATACCTCTCGCTTGCCTCACTAGTGACTTTTTAGCAGCCACTAACATTCGTATCCTATCAAGGCAGTGGTGTTTGGTGGTCAGCAGCACGCCTTGATTTAAAGTGTGATGGATACTTCGTAGATTGGTGGCTATTCGCCGCACTGCGAGCGTGAAAGGCCTGTTGGTCGCCCTGTAATCCATCACACATTGGATACGAGACGCGTGTTGTCTCGCCGACGTGATCTTAGCCTCATATTTATTATTATTATTAATATTATCATAAATTAATTCGATTTTTTGATGTCCAGATGCGTATGATTGCAAGGTATTATCTAGCAATTGGACATACAACACATACTCATTTACTTACAGTTTAATTACCAACATTTGGACTTTTTCATCATCTGTAGGGCTACAATAAAAGTAAATATGAAAATATAATTTCTTGTACTCTTCCAGATAAACTTTTGAAAATGTCCTTCGTGCGTACTTACCCAAAGTATATAAGTGAGAATGTTATACAAGTAAAATGATACATTTTTTGCCAAAACTCCCTAAAATGTGTAATTGGATAAAAATGAGGTCAATAAGTACCACAGGACAGGAACAGATAAAATCGCACATTAACATATTAGAAGGAATAATCATTTTCTATTTCTGTCACCAGTACTTTTTATTATTTTTGTTATATTCTGAATATTGACTTCATATTTTATTAATAAGATATTTAATTATAATTGAAGCATATATTTTGATTATTCTATACTGCTTTGTATTTTGACTTATTTAACAAGTTTTTCTGCATATGCTTCTGAATATGTCAAAAATTTGTCTTGAAATCATGTAGAGGTGAGAATGTGAAGTAAAACTTCGTAATATAGGTATGAAGTCTATAATATCCAAACTTAACTTGAACTCTAAAAAATCAAAACTAATGGAACATAGTACCATGAACTTTACAATGTTTTCTCATTTGTCAAATATTTTCCGCTGTTGCAAAGCCCATAATACACCTTTTTTTCTTGATGTTTTTTAAGATCTACATATCTTTAAAATTTTAAATTATTTTTTACCAGATACTAATAGGTCGTTTTAAAAGTTACAATCCAGTGAAAGATTAGAAAGGATTCACTAAAGAACAGCAGGGAATTCCTTTATTTGAAAGCACAATCTTATCTCTTTAAATGACTATGACACTAATGATAAAAGTTATATGTTTGTTATCCTTTTTAAGAACCTGATGACAGGTCAATAAACAACTTCAGATAATGGCATTGATATGTATTCATTCAGATAACTTCAGTCATGTAGAAATAACATCATATCAAATACAACAACATAAAATTGGTAAATAACTATAAAAACTTATAAAAGGACAATGTATCTCGTGAGTCACATTAAATGAGCAATATTATCAGTGTGAATAGAGTGCACTGTAAATAAATTAATGTTATAATTTGGACGATGAGAAAAACGGAATATAATCATGATTTCAATTGCAAAAAATTTTAAATTGTTTGCTACATATTCTACATGTGCCTATAGTTATTTTTGCTCAAATGCCAATAAAATTCTACTATTTATTTATGATTCCAAGAACATACCCACTTGTTTCTTACACAAAAAAAATTATATAACTACTGTAGGATTCTTAAAGTTCAATTTAATCCCCTCAAATTTTACACATGAAAAGGTTTTGTTATAGATTGTCATAAGTCTTCATATGGCGCGGACTTTCATAAATCCTTTTTTGACGAAAAAGGTCATGAAAACTTATAATCGGAGTACTTTGCATATTTGGAATTTTTTGTCACTAAAATATTTGAAAGGAATACATTTCTCTTTGCTTCATTCAGAACTGCAGTATCACCCAATAATTTTTGTTTAGACATGTTATAATTACTACTATAACATTTTGACCCAATTTTTTCAAAAATGTTTGTCAAAAATTTAATATTATAGTATCAATGAAAAGAGCTTTGAAAACCCTTCAAGATGATGTGCCATGTAGCCCCCTTATAAGATTCTGAGACAACATCTAGCCCTCCTAGGGGGTTGAAAATATTCTTAGAACTGTTTTCTTTGATTTCGGTATTTTTAATCATTTCTTGGAAGGGAGTTATTGAAGATGAGAAGTTTTTTAATTGATACTCTGTATTTGATTGTTTTACCTTTTGTGTTCATATATCATGAATATGAGCTATATCTTGACTGTGCCCATCTCGTTTTTTCCAGATATTGACTTACCATGCCGAAGAACTGGTTCAAAGGAATCTGTAGAAAGGATACTCGAATTCGGAAAAGAATTAAATATTATGAGCCAAAGACTAAAGCTCGAGAAAAACTGTAATTTAAGAAATGAAAGAATACTCGAGGTATTGAAGCAATTCTGGAATTATCAATTTTTCTACATATCCTTTTTTTTTCAGAACGCCTTCAGTTTATTAGCATACTCAAATCCTTGGGCGAGTCCTGTAGGGTGGCAGTTAGATCCTGTACAAAGGGAATATGTATGTGCATCTTTAAATTCAGCAATTTTAGGTGAGTATCCAGAATAATCTCGTAATTATGCTCAATCTTATTAACATGTTGAAGATCAATATTGTATGTATAGTTTCACTACTTCTGTCAGGACTGTATGTGTTGCACATTTGCAACCACTTCAATAGTTTTTGTTGAGATATGTTCACACCATATCAAAGGTGTGAATGGCATTTAACCTCAGTTAATTATTTAACTCCAGTAATATTTATTTCTATTCAAATTTGATGTGTAATAAATCCAAAAATAAATATGAAAGTAAAGACCTAGCGGAATCACCTCCATAATGTTAACTTATAATTTTGTGTCAGTATAAATATATGTGTGTTGTTGAGAAATTGAAAATGTGAGATCGTCGCGGGTGATCTCACATTTTCAATTGCTCTTGCTCAGTTGTTAATTGACATATAAACCGGAAAATTTTGTAGGATACTTGGAGATAATTTACTTTTATAATATATAATTTTCAATAAAAAACTAAATTAGCCTGAATGAGCACATTAGCAGCGATTCCATCATGAATAATTTTACTAAAGCTGAAATGGCTGACGTGCACTTGATTTATGAATTAGCAAATGGAAATGAGGAAGAAGCAAGGAGAATTTATCAGGACTGATATCTTAATAGGGTAGTTTCATATGCTAAAACATTTAGAATGCCATATGCAAGATTATGTGATACTGTGAGTTTTAATGAAAATGCAGGTGGTGGATGACCAGAAACTGTAACAACGCCTGAACTAGAAGAAGCTGTACTTAATGTGATAGAAGATCTTCAAATAGTACCAAGAAGATTGTACTAATGCTGGAAGTCAGCCCAAAAACAGTATGGACAGTTCTAAAAAGAAACCTCCTATACCCACCAAGCTCTACTGCCTCAAGATTTTCACCCAAAATTAATGTTTTGCAGGTGGTTGATTCATACAATCGTACACAATAATATTTTTTTACCAAATATTTTATTTATGGACGAAGCAAATTTTTCACGAGATGCTATTATGAACTTTCACATTGATTGGGCCGACAAAAATCCCCACGTTATTAGAGAAAGTAATTTTCAACAACAATTTTCACTCAAGTTTTGGGTAGGAATGGTTGGTGACTACCTAATTGGCCAATTTTTCCTACCAGCAAAATTAACAAGTGAATCCCACACGGACTTTTTGCGAGATCATTTACTGGTACTTGTAAGAGGCAACATGTGGTTTATGCATGACGAGGCCCCAGCTCATTTTAGTGTTCTTGCTCGTCATCACCTCGACAACATCTACCGTAATCGCTGGATTGAAAATGAAGGACCTCAAAATTGGCCAGCTCGCAGTCCTGATATGAATCCTCTAGATTTTTATTTAAGGGATCATCTGAAGACTCTTGTTTATAAAATTCCCGTACTAGATGTGAATGACTTGAGGAATCAAATAATACTTTAGGTAGAAAACAAATTTCTTCGCTACATTAGTCACAAATAAAATTTTCTAATTACGAATAGCGATTAAAGTCCCATTATGCGCCAATACAATATTATGCCTATCAAGGATAGAAGAACTGTTATGGATCTTATCATGATTTTCAAGCTGATGAAAGGATTATTTCACTGCCCAGAGCTTTATTCCAAAATCGAGTTCAATGTTCAGGGTAGAATGTTGAGGCGTACAGAATTCTTTAAGTTAACTTGCACAATGACAAATGCTGCTCAAAATTCACCACTTTATAAAGTGCTTAAAACCTTTAACAAAATTTGCAATGATATTCAATATTTTGAAATATCTTTAGACTGTTTCGAACGCAGGATGAAAAAAATTTTCATTGATAAGTTGTGATCATTTCTGTAGTCTCTGACACTCTTATAACAATTATGTTATTCTTCGATTGTCCAATGTAATTTACAAAAAATCAAAATTTACATTATTTTTTCTCAAAGACCACTTGAACTAAAATTATAAAGTGGGTAAATAAATTAATATCTTTTTCTATTTTATTCATATTGTTCTACATTCAAATAAATAGTAACTAATGTATTTCCTTCCCAGAATCAAGTAATAAACCACGGAAGCCTCCGCTAGAAGTGGCGATGGTCCATGCCCATGAATTAGTGAGGTTTATGTCGTTAGCTGAAGTCAGCTCGTGTGCCTTCGCTTCTGTCGAGGAGGTGCTCGAATAGTGACCACTCTTCGATATTTATCCATCCCTTCAGATGCACTGAGTGCCGTACAACTGTTTCGAACCGTGCCAACCAACAATCGACAGTTGTTAGAGGTCCGTTTCTTACAAGAGGAACAAGTACTTACTCCATTTTGTAAATTTTAATTGTTCGTACTCGTGGGTGGAAAGGTACGGTTTTTGGCAAGAGGATGGCGATTTGTTTGGCAGTTGAAAAATATATTTTTCTTAGAGAGACAATAAATCAGGAGCTGAAAATGATGATCTGACTGGACTGTTGATTAAAGAATGTTTTGCAGCTTTTTGTTTTGTGGGTAATGCAATATATTTTATTTTTAAACTATGAATTTTTTAAGGTTTTGAGTATATTCCTGAAAGTAAATCAAATTACTAAATTTGCCCAGAAATGATTCTGTGTTTGGATAAAATTTAGATAGGGGTTTATGCAAATTCAAAAAGCAAAAATATTTGAGTTTTAAATTCTTGAAATTTTCTATATATCACCTAAAAATTGCACACAATTGTTAAGAACGTCAATTCAAGATCTTTTGAAATTGACTTTTTTTGCATACAACAGTAGACTGGATGTTGAGAATTTTACTTAGTTTAAAATTTTCTTTGGCTTTCTTGTTCAAGAGAGGTAGTCATTTTGATCGAAGTTGACGATGCCATGTTATTATTTCCATTCAAGATAACACAATCAGTTTCGTTTAGTTTTCTTCTCGTTTCATTGGCTACTTATCAGAAATTTGGCATTATACCAATTCATCATATATATATTGACGGTTTTCGTCTTTTTTATTCTGAAGGGTCTTGAAAAATTGATCCCCAGAATAATATCAAAAAGTGTCCAAATTGGCAGAGCATATTTTGACAAGAGATGGCACATGTAGGACAGTGTCAAAACTCAGATGATAGGACCCGATGAAGAAAAAACCAAAAGAAATGACTTGATGGAGTTGTTCTTTGGTGTCGAAATGAAGTGGATTTAGTGAAATAAATTAATTTTCCCAACATGTATAAGACGACAGGACACTGTATTATTTGAGATTTCAGTTAATGAATCTTTTCGCTGATATAAAAAGCAGCGTTTTTGTTCGGTCCTAGTTTTTGTAAGAGCTAGTGCTGAATGAGTTTCAAGATATACAGGGTGCAGCAAACAAACATAAAACTCATAAAACGTAATAAGGATGATGGTTTTGTTACATATTTTTGTTTTTTGAAGTATATGGGCACCATTTTTCAATGTGTCATGTTATTGACAAGTGCAATAACCCATCTAAATTTTATTCAAATGCAATAACATTTCTAATTAAAAGTAGCAATTTAGGCCAGGTATAACTTGTGTACCTTCCTAAGAACATCATTCTGACAAAAATTTGGGGTGTTCTATAAAATTTTTAAAATTATTTCGAAATTTGTAATAGTATACACTCAAATCAGTTTTACAAAATTATAACTTGTAAAAATAAATTTGAAATGTATGGCCAAAAAATTACTAAGATTGTTTATAAAAATTTAATGGCAAAACTAACTGTATCGCTATTTATCTGTCTCAAAGAAAATGAGGAAATTTTGCCTCACTTGCCAGTGAGTGTATCTTTTAGGTTAGAAGTTAGTATTTTGGAAGTTCTTGTCACTTTTTAAAGCATAGCATATATTCAAGTTGATGGCCTTTCTAGGGAAAATCAGTTTATCTGATTTCTGGAGACTTTGAGTTTTGAAAGTATTCGTTACAATCCTTTTTTTGGGTTTCTAATAAGTTCATTTTGTTATTCACTGTTTATTATATTCAGATAATCAAATCATAGGCTGATATATAAATTCGCCATAAATAATATTAATGGTTTCATCTCTAAATTGTTTAAAAAACATCAGTCGAAAGTTTGGTTATTCTGAAAGTAATAGATATAGGCTACGTCTTAGTCATAGATGATTATCTCACCGACTCTACCTGGCCTACTTCGTCAATCGTAGGTTTTTGACTCTTCATAATCCTCGAGTTATATAAAATATACGTGTCTTACGCAATCATCCCTGACATGCATTGATATTCAGTCCACCTCGGCTTCTAAACTCCATAAATAGGAGAACTTACACATCTTCAAATGATTAAATCTCATAAATATTACATTTAGTATGCACAAACTGGAATCTTCACCCCCTCATCGAACAGAGTTATATTAGCCTCCCTTTGCAACAGAACGTGAAAGTTTCTCTATTAAGTTACATAATTCAAAATGCTGATTAGTAAGATTGTAGTACCACTCGGTTAATTTTTCATTTTACTGTACTATCTTAGTAGATATATAGCTGATGCTAATAATATATTATTCATTTTCAAAGTTCTTGGAAACATTTTGGAGAAATCTAATTTAATTTTTATAGAAACATTCAAATTGAGAATTCAAGAATTTATTGAAATTTCTTGAAGTATATTGTCAAAGGTAAGCTGCTCCAATCTTGGTAATCAGAAACACAAGTTTGTCATTTAACTTGTATTACATTTGCATGTTTACAAGAAAAACGGAAAATTCTTTGAAAATTTTTATTCAAATTACTATTTCTTTTTAATTTTAACCACATTAAACGTTAACTTTTATATTTTGGGATATTCTGAATTTCATGATTAAAGAGGTTCGTTTATTTAAGCTGGTAGAGGTATGTAGAAGGAAACACATGCTGAATGGAAAGAGAAAATAATAAAAGAGCCAATAACAGTCATAGAGAAAAGGAAGAAAGCTAGAACAGAAGGCAATACAAAGAGTGTGTAATTATTCGAGGTGGTAGAGGAATGTAGGAGAATACACATGCTCAAAGGAAAGAGAGTATCAAAGTAGGAATTGCAAAAGAGGCTTCACTACTTGAAAGTAGTACATATCTCTAACAAGAAATATAAAGAACCTAGTAGTATAGTCTGTAAAGATTTTTGGTAAGACTTCATCAGAAAATTGAAAATAGTCGATACCAAAAGTAAATAAAGTCAACTGTTAGTAAAGAACAAATACACAATTATTGTGTATTCATTATTATAAGGAAAAATAAACAACAAAGAATAATATTGTTTGAGTTCTTCATCGAGGGTTGATGCGGCAACACCTGAAAAATATTTCTATTTTGAGAAATAAAAAAATTATGAAAATCAAATTTTTCCTAAACCTAAATTCAGAAAGAGAGGTCTCCAGTAGTACTCCTGAAAGGTCCATCACTGAAGTTGTGTTATCTAAATGGTTGTTTTCTGAAGATTCAATAATATAGTGGAGTTGCACTCAAAATAAAGGTTTAAGAATGTTTGATAGTGGTTTGCAGTTGCGATTTTATCAGTTGTAGTAGTCTGTCTCCAACTATCTATGGCTAAGGAAAAAATATTGTGACAACTTACGTACTTCATTTGGGGGAGAAGGATTGTTGAAGAAGGAAAAGGTCTATTTTATTTTTATAACAATTTTTTATAATCGAAAAAATTCTACAATCGATCTTGTTCGTAGTTCTGGCGAATGTCGAAAAAATTAATCATTCAGGCGAATTGTTATCGATCGAGATACTCCTGTAGCATTTTTAGTTTTTAGATATGATGGTTGTAAGTACATTATCCGAAATAGCCTCTTGTACTCCCAATGGTTTGAGCATTGTGATAACACTTACGCGGAGAGGAAGTCAAGTGTTCTATTTTGTTGAATATTTGTTATTTATGTTTTATGCCGTTTTTTTTATTGTAGATCTTGATGCATGAACTCATATAAATAACAAACATATCGGATTTAGTTGATGTACAATTTCGTTTTTAATTTGGGCGTTCATAACAAATTCATTGAGAAAATATTATTTGAGGTGTTTTTATTATTTGATGTAGACCTACAAATTTTTTAGTATAGTCCATTTGTAAATAAGTTATATACATATGTTATGATTTATTCAATAAAATACTAATGATTGTATCCTGTTTTTTATTTTTAAAGATTTTTGGTAAAATTAGTATAGAGTGTAGAGAGTATAGGTGTGATCATTTTTTAATAAATTAATTTTCTTGTGCCTAGGGGGAATCTATTTTTAAAAAGTGGCTGTAAGGTTTAAAATGGGAAAAGCTTCTCATCTGTTTTTTTACATCGACTTTTGTTGATTAGTATACTGAGGTCCTCACAGAGGACCCGAATTTTTTTATTTGAAGAGGAAGATCAAGACAGCTCAGTGGTCAGCAAAGTTCAAAGTAACAATTATTTGCTATATTAATTCACATTGTTTCACGGCCGGAGTCACGATTAGAGAGAACAAAATTCGGACTGGTAGGTCTTGAGAATCGGCATCGTGTCTACCAAAAGAAGTCGACTAACAGTGCCACTTTATTATTTTACAAAAAAGGTATTTTTTTTCTGGTGGCAAGAGAGTGCCCTGCTGGAATCTTTTATGATTTCAGGTCAGTCAACTGTGTTTGGCATGATACACTTTTTTTACAAATTATATTCCTATAGCATCCAAGGGGTTGCCCTGAATTGCATGTCTTTTGTGGATAATTGTCAACACTTTAATATTGAGACAAGTGATAAACAGTCCAGAAGAGTAGGTTCAAACAGCCAAAGATGAAGCGGACAAGATGAAGGAATCTGGAGTTTATTATCTCGTGTCTGGAGTGTAATATTGTTTATGTGGGACATTATGGCCGAAATTTCTCAAAACAGTATGCTGAACATAAAAGGTATTTCAGACTAGGTAAAAATGATTTGTTTTTAAACCATTCTTTGGAATGCAACCACAAGTTCCCGAATTTAAACAACATAAAGATGTTGTATTATGCAAGCAAGGGTTGGAAAGTCAATTATTTGGAGTCCTTGGAAATTCATAAGCATAAGTATTGCGGTGTAACCTACTAAATTACCAATTTGAAGTGGTCTAATACCCGGTTTTCTATACTCACATTGTCACATATAAACAAAATTCAGATACTCAGTTGAGTTAAGGACTGTCTGTTATTACCCACAGTGGTGCATAGATATCATAGGGGACATTGTTAATCATTTCACTTTATTGTATTCGTTTGAAAATGTTCTTATATGACAATGCAGTAACGTTAGTTACAAATACAAGTGGTATAGAAACATAGGAAGTTTCATGTCTCCTCTTTCAAAAAGTCTTGATATAAACATGGGGTTCCCCAAGGTTCATTATATAAATGAAATTGACAATTTCTCAAACAAAGCAGATGATGTTATAATAAAAGTGAAAAATTATTGGAAAACTTTCCTTAATACTTTACTACTATTAGGTTGTTTGTTCATAGTATGCACACACGAAAAATAAATTTCTAGATTTCCAAGTTCTTCAATCTCTAAGAAGTGCTCATTATTATTGGCTACTTGAATAATAAACACCAAGGAAATATAACAATTTATTAACATTATATTGTTCAATTACAACAAACTCTTCACTTTTCTTTTCTCTTAACAAGACCTTTCACACCTTTTTTAGCTTTGGCCACTTTTTCTTTTAGAGCAGCTATATCTATACTAGTTTTAGTATTAGTACTAGCCTTTGAAGTATTAGGCTCTTCAGGAGGTACAAATGCCTGATTCCTTCTCTCTTCCCTCTTCTTGGCAGCCTCAGCATGCTTTTCATCTTTTTCTTTCCGCTGTTTAGCTTGCTTTTGTGTTTTACTGAGAAAGTATTCCCCACTAACGAGCTCCTTATCGATTTTGCTCTCTTGTTGAGGAGGTGGAAAGGGTGTGTACGGTTTCTTCTCCTTCTTGTTCTTGGGTTGTTTCCGTTTGCTGATATTTTTATTGACAAACTTGGGAAGAAATCTCTCCCAGTTCTCATTTTTCATTTTTGGATCTTTTGCTAATTCTTTTTTGATCATCAAAGCTTTTATGTTATAAATTGGGTGTACATTTTTCATGGTATCTTCTACTATTTTTCTGACTTGTTGTAATCCTTTGTATGGGCCCAAGGCAGACACAGTTTGACCCTGCACAAGAACATAACAATTGGTTAAGAGTTCTATAGATTTCAAAGTACAACCATTGGGGCCAATAAGCCTTTGCCTTCGTTTAACAAATTTTTCCTTATTGCGGGTGATTTTTCCTATCTTGATTATATCACAACCAACTTCATCTTCCAACACACGTTTAGCTTGCTCGAAAGGAACACTACGTGACATCAACTTTATCATATCCCTAGCCTTTATGATGATGTAAGGATCCCAAGTTTTTCGTGTCGTTCGAACAGTCATGCTTCCTTCCACCACGTCTAGTTCAGCTTTGATGAAATGTTCCGAGAGTGTTTTCTGAACTAAAGGCCAAATTTGTCTCAAGTATTGTTCTCTGTATTGGGGAAAAAGAGTGGCAAAGCAGCTTTCTTCTAATAAGCCATGTGGGTTATCTTCTGGTTTGAACTCAGGAATTTTCAATTCCCAAGCATTGTCAACTGGGCCGGACACAGTTTCACTTTCATCTTCAGAGTTAGGCATTATCGAAAAATGTTTAAAGAAAATGAAAATACACCTTCACAACTGAATAACCCTAAATTTGTGGCTTGATTACTTCAAGTATCAATTGTTTACTAAAATCTAACCTCAACTAAATGGCTGTTGACAATATATATTCTTCTTCTTCAGTTCTGAGATTAAAATATTACGCCAAAAATTAATTGATTTTACTTTGAGAATGAAACATATTAAATTTCTTTGTAATATGAAACTGAGGATACCAGACTTCTAGAACTATCGCGAAACGGAACACCTGTCAATTTTCAAAAATTATTGTTCCATCGCTTTCTGAGGTTCGTTTGTTAAACGGAAAAAGGGAGTTTGAAAGTGAAAGTGAATTTTTTGTAACTGGGACTAGTTCCACAAACCAAAGAGTAAATAGTTTGTGACTAGTTCATCAAACTTGAAGCACAGATACAGAGGACCACAGAGGTAAACTTTGTGCCTGAAGTTTAATGTGATATTTTGAAGTTGTATGGCATCGACTGCCTGTGGTCATCAAGTCTTTTGTGTTATTATGAATAGTTCATTTTAAATGATATCGTATTCCACTGATGAGAAAGTTTTCAAAATATGTGTGAAATTGAGTTCAGAATGGGAATATTCCAAAAGTTTTGCAAGAAAAGTGATGAGGTAAAATTCTTTTACTGATTTTTTAAATTAATATAATTTTTTTTAGAATAATAAAACTCGCGCGTTTTCTGTGTTACCTACATCAGTAACATCAGTAAGTATTGCTCATACTGAGGATTTGGCTTCTTATAATACTAGTATAGTATTCCTTCCTGCCACGATTGTGAATTTATGTAATACTAGTCATTCAGTTGGTTACTTTCTGAGGCAATTAACTTCATCCATCTGTTGTATTAACTTTCTTGAACTGTTGATTTTAATGTTATAATGAATTATATGTTATTTTATTGAAAAATTTTTGGTATACAGGAAACGTCATATATAAAAGAGTCGAAATGAAACGTAGCATCAGAAAAAGAAACCAAAGTATGAATGGGAACGGTTATTCCAATATGGATACAAAAAAATGCAGCTGATGATGAGTGATGTGCCGAACGAACATTTGCAGAGGGTGTGTTTTTTTACTGATCTCATTCCAGATTGAGTCATTTTCGTCTAATGAACAATTATTCACTCCATTTCAGCCTCTTAATTTCATAATTTGAGAAGAAAAAAAATCAATTTTTATCGGTTTCATCTTGGAAATAGGTTCAGTCACAGTATCACAAAATACAAGGAAGTGACATTCATGTGGCAGCACTTCGATTTTGAGGGTCAAGTTTCTGTGACCTATATTTTGTGTTGGCGGTGTTTAAGGTCACTTTTCGTAGTAAATTCTAATTATTCGAAATTTATCGCATATACAATTTGATTTCTATTGAGTTATCATCACAATGTCATCTCGGCAGGTTATTAGGCCAATGTTTTTATGGAACTAGCTTGATTGCATCACGTTTACTCACAACTCGACATATTTTTTTTTTGATAATAACCACCTTCAAGATTGTCGTCTTTCAAAAAAGTTGCATGGTCTTTTGCTAGTTATTCTGTAGGTATGTGGTCAGAGAACAGATAATTTTGTCAAGTGGCGGTTTTGTGATGTTGATTTATTCGAATTGAATATACAAATTTGCTATTTAACATTTAAGGAATGAAAAAGTCAGTGTCAATTTTCGGCTCATCTATATATCCTATTTTCGGCAATGTGATTTTTATTATATTTTAAATTACCTTTTTCTATCAAATGTTACTTTGTCCCACAGACATGTTTTTCTAAAATGAACAACACTGATTTACTGTCTCTGTTCGACATATTTTGATCGAGAAGAGGAAGAGTATATTACTTTTGGAAGGTATGCCTGTTTTAGAATAAGAAGATTATGTGAAAAAAGCGCTCCTAGCAAAATAACTTTTGACATTGACATTAGTCAAGTAAATTTCTATCCTAACCTGAAAGGCCCACTGGCTTAAAATTTTCGAATAAAGATGTAATTCTAATTCCACTTGTAATATATCGGAGGTAGTTTTTTTTAACGAAAACTTATCAAAAAATAGTATAATAATGTCTTGACTACCGTTTTGATAAATCGGCCCCAAAATGTCAAGACCAGACAATTTATGTAACCAGTCACTCATAGAAGCCGGGGAGCGGGCCCTAGATAGAACGATAGGAGAACCTGGCGATGTTAAAACCCAATTTGTTACCAGAGAAGGAACATATAGGCTCATGACATTAAGCGAGTATTCCAGACCAAATCGAGTGGGATACCAGCCTCAGGGTCAGACGCCCCCACAAGTCAGGGTTTCCTTAGTGACTTTACCCGACCAGGGAGAAAGGATTTGTTTCAATCACGGCAGGGAACTATACGTTTATATTTACAAAGGTATTAAGAAGGCTGCAGACTTGAGTAAACCCTTAGAGAAAAAAGTGTATAAGGGCACGAATCCAACTTGCCATGGCTTTAACGCAGCGTCTGCGACGGCAGACAGCATTTGCTTGTTAATCGGCTTCAGTACCGGTCAAATACAACTCATAGACCCCGTGAAGAAAGAACTTAGCAAGTTATTCAATGAGGAGAGGTTGATCGATAAGACTAGAGTGACATGCTTACGGTGGGTGCCTGGCAGCAAAAACTCGTTTATAGCTGCTCATGCTTCTGGACAGTTTTATGTTTATAACGAAGAATTACCTTGTGGCACAACAGCTCCGCACTACCAGCCGTTTAAAGCTGGCGAAGGATTTTCTGTGAATACCTGCAAAACCAAATCAACAAGAAATCCTTTATTTCGTTGGTTGTTGGGTAACGGGGCTGCAATTAATGAGTTAGCCTTCAGCCCTAATGGATCTCAGTTAGCTGTGGTTTCTCAGGACGGTTCACTTAGAATATTTCAGTATGACAGTATGGAACTGTTAGGGCATGCCCGGTCATATTTCGGGGGTCTGTTGTGTGTAGCTTGGTCGAGTGATGGAAAAATGATTGCAGTAGGTGGTGAAGATGACTTAGTGACAGTGTATTCTATGGAGCAGAAACGGGTAGTGGCTAGAGCACAAGGCCACCGTTCATGGGTAGCTGCAGTAGCTTTTGACTGGTTTCTAGAGGTGGAGTCTTGTTACAGAATCGGCTCAGTAGGACATGACACTCAGATTTGTCTGTGGGAGTTGCCTGAAGACAATCTCATACCCCCTAGACCTAGAGTCAAGAGAAGGCCGGATCCCCTGCAGCTTGTAGGAACGCCTGCTTGTCCCAGACTGGAGGAGTGTCCGATTCTTGAACCGTTAGTGTGTAAAAAAATCGCTCACGAACGTTTGACTTCACTAGTTTTTAGACCTGATTGTATTATAACAGCCTGCCAAGATGGTTATGTTTACACTTGGGCTCGCCCTCATACGTAGTAGAATTGAATTAGTATTTTTGTAAGAAAACCATTTTTTGTATCATATTTTTTGTACAGCTGGGACCTTTGTGTATATATTTGTATTGTATGTGAAAAAGATTTGTACTATGTTTCATTTAAATTATTTTGTTGTAACTATGTATATCTCCAATTACATTAATTGAGTAATTAATATTTATCATATTCTTTCTTATGCCTCAAAAAGAAGATAATGTTTCCACATGTCTTCAACACCTGTGAATTGTAGTATAGAGCTCGAGATGCAGGCTCTATGACTGTTGTGCATTTCCTTAACTAGTGAGATAAATTTTTCATAAAGTATTGATGGGTGGAGTTAGTGTGGGATAACTTCCATGAAAAGTGGAAAAAATCCAAATACGGATTCAAATTTAACTTCCGTCAGATATTTTTCTTGAGAGAATTTTTCCAACTGGATTGAGGTTGCTTCTGTTAAATTACGTCTTGGAAAGTTGTAGTGTTTTGACTTGACTAACAATACTTGATCTCGTCGCGATTTACCTATAATTATAATCTGTTATAATCAAAAAATGAATTTGAAAATCCCTATAAATAACATTTAAATATAATTCCTTTACCATATTAAATTCTTGAACAGGTTCAACTACATTAAATTATGAGATTATGATGAAAGGAAGTTGAGATCTTCACTCGACAGATACGCCTACTTGGTTAATAAACACCACCTTATTCCGCAATGATTAGTATATATTGGGAAACTATTTTTCATGAGGGATTATTCATTTGCAAATACCAAACGGGGTATTCCGATTAAGAAATTGTATGAAACCAGGCATGTACATTAATTTTATATTCATTTGTCTTTGATTACTTCATCAGTGTTGGCATTTTCTCTATTATTTTATATAGTAGTTTCTAAGCACTATTATTATTATGAGTGTATATACTTAAATAATAATTTCATTAATGAAAATCATGAAATCTGTATCAAGGAGATACATACATACAAGAAAGTAAATATTTCAAAATGAAATTTTGAAACATTGAAATAACATGCCTGCCGGAAAACTACTTCCCCGGCTAATACCGTGTTGGACATTGAATTATATCCTGTCAAGTATCTTGCATAAATGTCTGTCGGCAGCGCTTTAGTTCAATTTGAATTCGTAGAGAAAAATTGGCCAAAAATTACTTGACGACATCATATAATATTAAATTGAAAAGAGCCAAAAAATAATAATCAGCATATATCATGATACATCAGAATGAATATTTATTGAGGTATGGTACAAAAACACAAGATATTGAAACGAAATTCTTTAACTATTGTGTGAGATGCCATTTATACGCTTTGTATCGCCAATGGTTATTATTATTATCGCGATTTATATAGTTGAAGGTTTTCAAAAATTTAGGAAAATTCTACCGGACATATCAACCCTTTCCATAAATGGAAGTTTATAAAACATCTAGGTTATCATTTAGTCATTGTGATTTCAAAGATTTTTGATAGATATTTTGGTATAAACTGAACAACCCAACATTTTTTAATACTATTTTGAAAAAATCAATTGGGTAAAAAATATAGGGTGTTTTATTATAAGAAATGTATTTATTGTACATGAAATATATTGCCGTTTTTTTTTTCTGGTAATTTTTGAAATGGATTCTATTACTCTCTTCATCAAGTATTCGTTTTATCTCAAACAGAGAAATAGGTGTCGTGTACTCACATTGTGTGTATACCCTGTAAATCATAGAGATCCCTGGTTTAGGAAACTCCAATTGATCGAATCGAAAACGTATGGGAATAATAATACAGGTTAATCAAATTTTAAAATGTATTAAAAATATCAAATATTGCAAGTATTTTTGATAAAATCATTCAGTGTCACAGTGTAAAACTGATAAAATTTGCAAATTATGCTAGAATACGTTGACATCCATCAGAAATGAGAAGAGTCAGCCTCTGAAAGCGTCAATAAGGCTTCGTACAAAGGTTCAGGCTCCGGGAATCGATCCACCCAAGACTGCAACAACCCACTCACCGAACTTTCATAAGTTTTCAGCCGAACTTCTTGCCCTTCCAAAAATGTGTTAGCCTGAACGAACATTTTTCTGGGCTGTTTGTTGGCTAAAACGATGGATCTCCAGCTGGCCCACGGTTCGTTCACTTCCGCATAGTGGTCGTAGAGTGCCTTAGCTTTTTCTACGTCGCCTGTTGCTTTGTATACCTGATGAAAACATTTATTATTCATTATCCAATAAAAACATAAATGAAGAGTTATTTGGAATTATTAGGTATATGACCAAAGGGCTGGAAATCAAAAAGTGCAAAATGAGTTCTATTTGCAAATTGATTACTTCCTTCCTTTCTTTGGAAGATTCCCTTATGCTTTTTTTGTATCAAGATGGAGTAGTAGAAAGCCAAAAACTTTCTTTCCCAAGAGTTCTATGAATAGCGACAAATGTCATATTTCGAAAATCCCTTTGTCTGGTCTTATACATAATAATTTTAAATATTAGATATAATCAGTAACACAGAGGAAATCAGATCAGATGTATTTAAAATAAAAGGTAGTTTAGCATAGGATCAATAACAGGTAGTAGTTAAGTAATACTAACCGCTTTAGTTAGGTTATATTACCAGGTAGTAATTAGGCTAGTAGTATATAAAAACACTAACATAGTAGCAAAATTTAGTCACAGCGATTGATCTCCTGAGAACGCTATCTTGGGAAACGGAACATGCATCGAAAGACCATAATTTTTGTTCTAGTGTTTTCAATAGATTAATTTTTCGCCAGAAGGTCCAGTATGGATTATCAAGAAAAGTATAGTAGGTAAAACATGTATGCACAAAGAATAATAGATGAGAAACAACTATAAAGTATGACAAGTCAACCCTTATTTTCCATGAAGACAGTTCTGTTCTCATAATAAGCGAGAAAAAATTTCTATTTGTGATGGTACCATAAAAATGCAAGAAGTGTTTCTCAACATTTCAAGAAATATTGATAGTCATTTCGATAAGGACTGTTAAGTTTTTTATTCATTATAATATTCTCAAAAATACTTTCCTGCTTTTTTTGTAATTTTTGAATTGAAAAAAAAAACAAGTTCTAGGGATCTTTTTTCTTTCATGTAAGTGTCACAGTTCTCATAAAATTTGTCTCTTGATTCATAATATAGATGATTATGTATTTTTTCAATTTCAACAAGTGTTAAAGTATTATGTAGTAACTCAAATAGGTCAAATTCGGGAAATTTTTTTTTCCAAAAATACTTCTGGTTAACAGGATGTTTCACTAACCCATTCTTTAACTTGAGCCACCTTGTTATCCAGAATAATGGTTCAAAACTAACCAATACATATTTTTCAGGTATACTATTTGGATTTCGGTCAATTAAAAAGAATACAACACTCTGTAGACATAAAATTCAACTCCGATTGTAGCAGTATCTTTTGTCAGGTTGAAAACTCTCGTGTCATCAAAGTTCAATAGTGGTAATAACTCATTTTATAATATCTCTGATAGTTCCTAAAGATTTCTATTTTTATATGACTCATGAAGTTTATGATTTAAATGCCGAATATACAAAAAGTGATTACTTCTATGATAAAAGCAAGACAAGTAAAATAAGTCAGCCAGTTGCAATTTAATCAGCAGATAGTCCTCCCCTGCATATAATAATCATGATTAATCTATACTTTCAGAGAAAGTTTAAATTATTTTAGTAACCTTCGAGTATCCTTGATTCTATAATAATAATACAACATATACAATTTTTTGCAAGCGGATGTCTGCAAGTGCGGATGAGAACATTCAAGCCTAGAATTTTTTCAAGATTATTATCAACAATATCATTAATTTTTTTTACCTGCAACTTTAGAAGGAAGTCTCCAAGTGCCTTTTTTCCAGTTTCGTTAATCGCCGAACGATCCACAGTCACCAATAAGTCATTTTCCTTTGGCTGTGTGACTGAAGCTACTCCAGCCTCAATAAGTACTTTAGCTATCACAAAACGAGCCTGTTGAAAAAATATTAGTCATGAAGTGGTTACAAGCTATAGGTAAACCATTAATACAAGTGAGAATATTGTGAAGATAACTTGTCTTTCGAAAAGGTAACACAAACCTGCGCATGTGCCTGTAGCCAACCTCTACCGGGCTCCCACAGCTCCAAACCCCTTCCCGCACCTGCCCATATCAGCGACAACCAATTGACGTATGCCACTTCTTCAGCCTGTTCTCCTTCGTGTCCGAAAATTTTGCGTACATTCGGGTCCAAGCTGAGGTACAACCCAACAGCTTCGGCTCTGCACTCTTCATAGGACGAGCTGAGGGGACCGAATTTTGTGTCATACGTATCTCCGGACTCGTAATAAGATGAAGGTGGTTTCCCGGTTAGAGGATCCACTAGAGTGGAGGGAAAGTTGAAGGTGCCGTCTGGTTTCTTCATGAGAAGTTTTCCGGATCCGTGACCTAGTAGTTCATGGAGACCTACCTGAAAATAATTATTACTATTGAGAACATGATTTACCAAAATGAAGATTATTAAAGTATTTGAATCAGTTTTTCTGGCTTGCGCTGATTTTGGAAAAATTCTATTATGAATCTGAAGTCAAAACTTGACTACTCAGAGATATGACCACTATTTGATAATCGATAATATTCCAGATACCCAAAACTAGAACCTAACCTAGCAAAAGATAGGTTCTAGTCCTTAGCTCGCACAAGTTTCTCAACTTCTGAGAGTTGTCGTTCGTATGGGGGTGACAGCTGATCAACGGAAAAACAGATTTTGAACAGATTTTTTGAATTAGAACTTGAAAAATATGTATTTATTATAATATATTTAACAAATTTGCAATAAGTAGTCATTGTAACACTGCCAACAGAATCTACAAAAGTCCCTTGCAAATGTGTCATTTAGTTTCATACACAACTGTGTTTGTCTTTTCCTTAGTTTCTCCTAAAAATATACCCCTTTCAATTTAGGCAGCTTGTGGGAAAATATATGTGGCAGATGAATAACGGTTCGTGGTAAAAGATAGTATAAAGGAGGTGTAATTTCATGATTTTTTATTAACAGATGTGAATTCCCAAAATAGGATAATTTTCGACTTTTGAATGGTCATATCTCCAAATGTGAAACAAAACGCTTTGTTTTGACTTCAGATTCGAGATCATCAGATAAAAATGCATAAGCCCGTAAAAAAAAATGCAAGGTGTACAGCCAAGCTTCTCTCCTGACTTACCTGTAATTCGAAAGCAGGAACTCGCCATTTTTGTAAGAGATCAGCATCTTCTTTACTCAGGAATGGAGTGACGGCAAACTGATAACTGGCTGGTATTACATTTCCCAGAGAGACGTTTTTGAATCCTTCAGTTTGACGAATATCATCATCTAAAACATAACATTGGTTTAGGTGATAAGCTGTTCACAAATGACTTCTGATTGATAGTTTATACATTCAAAAACATTATTCAAAATCCTTTTGAAGCAAATATTTCATGTTCATGAATAGTGACTGTCTTGATTGATTTTAGTTGAGAATTAACTCTCTATAGCTTCACAGTAACTTGGAATACTCTGGACAATCAACATTTTTGCATGGAAATGATTCCCAACAAAAAATCTCAAGGAAGGATAGAAAATAAATTTATACTATTTATGAGCAATATATATATTGGACCACTACAGCGTTTCAACTGGTAATTCCCTATTTCCCTGTATGTTCTTTGGAGGACTATATAAGTCTGACGGTATCGCATTCTTCTGAAATTAAATTACATGGAATCAAACTTACAGTTAGGTATGTTTATACCTGCCGGTATGCCACTACCAGCAAAAGTAAGGACATCTAAGGAGGTGAAATCTGGTTTTAAAAAGGTGTCTTTTTCAAACCCTTCGCCCCAAGGTAACAAAGTCAAAAAATTTTCGGCATTAGCAACCAAGTCAGCAAACTTCAAAGACATTTCTCTATTAACCGCTGCTACAAATCCCTCAAATTCCCCTCTCACCCCCGCGGGATCCCTAAAACAAATAAAGTCAAGAAATATCACTCATAGGTATTGAGTCAAAAATATAACCTATAAGTTTCGATGAAACCAATATATGTTTCAATCGCAGGTCCTTTATCTTGAATCCAGTATCTCGAACCGGTCTTGTGGTCATCTAAGGACCCACTTCTGAATGAACGAGCATAAGATTCCAGCATATTCTGTTGAGTATCATTCGCAGCATGCTCCACAGCGGCTTCTAATGAGTCAGCAACTTTTCCCATAAGTGGAGAATAGTCACCAGAAGTGACTATGTAAGTTACGTTACCTTCAGTGTGGGTTTTCAATGTATTTTTAACTTCTCCAGCTAATCTTATATGATAACATATCTATAAAATAATGTGTAAAAATTCAATTATCTGAAGTCACTAAACGAACCTTATCATTTTCTACAGTTTTGAACAACCTAGTATTATAGCATTCCATTTTCTCGGATTTCATCCAATTTTGTACTGCTTCGTTATCTTCAGGTGTACAGTTTTTCGACAAGTATGTGGTACACCCTTCTGGGGTGTATCCAAGGCACGTTTTACCTGGACTCAAGTCATAAAGAGCGTCTTTTAGTGATTTCCATAATGGCTCAAGTTTTCCCCAGTTTGGACTCAATTTGAGGAGCTCCTCCAAACGATTTGGTTCGATGTTTGGGATGAATTTGGTGTCACCAAAGCCCTGAAATGTTAATGTTTCTAAAAAATCTCGAATACATTAAGAAAGTAAGTAAGTACTTCATTTAACCACTTTATATACAGTTGCATATTTGTAGCAAGTCACAAAAGTTTGTTCATTGGATAAAAACATTAAGTAGATATAAAACTAGACATTATACCATAATAGAATATAAACAGAATATACATATAAGAGTAAATAATTTGAAGATAATGTGTCAGTGAGCATAAATCAAGGTATTCCACCTTGTTTCACCTTTTCTTCATATTCATCTAGTGTGGAGTGGAAGCGGGAGAGGAAGAGTGAAGTTACAAAAATTTTACTTGACGTTTATCTTGGAAAATTATGAAAGTATGTAAAATGCATGAAATTAATAAGCTCGATTCTTTGAGAATAAATAATTTTTTTTGCAATTAATTCTCTTTATGTTACAAAACATGTTCAGAAAATAACACGAGTATGTAGAGAAGAATTTAAAACAGTTGTCACCACAGTGTTAACCATAAG
>WOGP01000757.1:0-22122 GCA_015342065.1 Leptinotarsa undecemlineata | reverse complement strand
TACCACTTCGTTAGCAGGCTGGGGAGGAGCTATATAGCCCTGCCGCCGAAGATAGGATACGTAATCCCTAAGATTTTGGGCGGAAAAGGCGGCATGCCTTTAAATAATAAATTATTATTATTATTATTATTTATTCTGATTTTATTTGTCTTTCATTGATTTTGAATCACATTGGACGATGAAAGTCCGAACAAGTGAAATTCACCATGAAATATTGTCCACCACTTTTGAACACAAAAATATATTTCATTTCAGTTAACTATAATAACGAAAATTGAATGAATTCTGTATCACTGATACATGTAGTAATTATGAAAGACTGTTGCCAAAAAATGTTTTTATTACTATTACATACAAACGACTTTGCTATTAACAAATTTGTGCCTAATGAACATTGAACCATTTTTCTCCGTGTAGTGAACGATATCTGCCTAACAGAAAATGTCCGTTGATGATTGCATAACTATTCTTTTTCATTTCAATTGAGCGAAACTTTAATTGAATTTCGAATTATGAGTATCCACTCGTTTCTTGCGGATTATCAAATGACGGCAAATTGGTTCAAACGTAGGAAGTAATGCAATTCCGAGTGAACGACGCTTATAAGGAATCTGTGAAGATTTTGCTGACACAGAACACATCGATTATGATACTTTTCAGCGTTTTCAAATCTTCTCTAATTCTGCTGATAAACGATCGAGATTCCCACTTCTCGTTCTGAACGTTCTGTCGTTATTATTCTTTATTATATTTGGTTTTGGGTGGAGTTCAGAATGATAAAAACGCGGTTATGATATTTCATTTCACTGGCAATACCCTACAGTACGCCAAATCTTAGAAATCGGGTTCTGAAGAAAATTTACTTTTGACAATTCGAAAAAATAGCATTATATAAGGTGGGCATAATTTCCAGAGACCGATCTTTTCCCAAAAATTCGAAATCACGTCAAATTTGATCAGGTTAAGAAATGATTTCAGATTTCAAGACAAGACAAGAAATATTATATCAATACCAAGATTTCTTGTCAAGAAAACAACAAATCTTGAAATATCTTGCCCAACAATGAAAACTGTAAAACGTATTTATTTGTGAAAAAAATAATATATTTCAACGTAACATAATATATTTTAATTTATTGAATACTTTTTTGCTAAAACGTTCCACAAGAACGTGAAATAAAAATAATAATTGATATTTACCTCATACTAGATTCCATTTTAAATAACAAATTAAAAGCATTGTTCTATTAAATCTCAACTAACATTCTCTTTACTCTGGCTTCGGTTCATCTAATCCAAAATACCATTACTTCTACTTTCACCTGACGCAGAACATTGAAACTTGCTCCGATCAGGCACAATCAGAAAAATCTTCGCCAAATAACATACCATGCTTTGCTTTTTAAGTGTCTTTTTAACCCAGAAGTCCCAGAATTTTTCATTTTTAGGAAAACACTGGTTTCAGTTTTGTCATTTTCAGTATTCACACTCACACTAGTAGTCTCACTGATTATTTCATTTACTCAAACCGTAATGCGTACGTTCCTGTATATTGATTTTTGGTAAATATTCTGAACCAGAATCGGAGCCAAATGACTCGCCAGATATACTATTTACTGAAGAGTCATTGTCATTGGAAAAACTGAAAGATGATTTTAATTCCGTGTTAGGAATCACACGTTAAAAGGTAAGACCTCGTTAGTCCTTAGCTCGCACAAGTTTCTCAACTTCTGAGAGTTGTCGTTCGTTTGGGGGCGGCAGCTGATTAACGGAAAAACAGATTTTAAACAGTTTTTTTAAGTGAAAATCACAATAAACTGTATAAGTAATTTCTGATAAGGATTTCCATCAAGTATTGACCATTTCTTTTCGAACTTCACTATCAGTATTAATATAATTATCGTTTGGTTAAGATTTGTGAAAATTTTATATCTTTATGGAGTTTTATTCAAGGGTTCATGATCAAAGAGAATACAAGTTGCATATAAAGATTTTCACCACTAATATCTACAAGGTGATCTAATACAACGCCACCGAAATCATAACTAGATGAAATAATAAAACTTTTAAATTTTATCATAATCGTCAACATTATTTCTGAATGGGTAATAAAATCTTCAATTTTTTATCAACATTGCAACAGCTTATTTTTGAAATCCAAGGGACTTTTTCAGTAAAATTCGAAAAGGACATCCACTGAAGTAACGTATCACACATTTTTTATGTGTGATAAGTTACTTTAGTTGGTTAGTTAAGTTTTCTAAGAAAATAATAATCATGTTTATCTACAAAGAAAAAAGTACAACATAGTGTATATGATTGAGGTGATGTAAGTAGGTAAAATAAGTCCGAATATGAATATCTAATTGGGTTATATACTACTCATATTCACACATATATAATAAACAATTATAAGAAACAAGAGTATACATTGAGCAAATAATCATTAAAAAAGCCACAGAAATAGCAAAAGCTGTTTGTACGTGGTGAAACACAATTTGATTTAACACTTTCTTCGTATTGGAACTTGGAACACTAAAATGGAAAAAAAGGATTCTGAAATAAGTACATATAAAATATTTAACATTTACAAAATAATATTTGTGTTACATGGAAATATAAGTTTACTGTGATGTATACAAAAAAAGAAAAAGATAAGTATTTACATTTTTGCGATGACTGAGTCATTGAAATGGTCTATAAAATAAAAATCATTAAAACAGACTGGTGGAATATAAATATATAGATATTAAAATCAGGGAATGAAAATGATTTGGGGTATATAATGACATGTAATTCGTACTAGATTATTTTGGTCGAATATTCTTCCAATGTTTTTACGATGAAGCCTAGTAATACATTTTTCGAGTGACTATTTCATATGCTTGGTGGATTCACAATTTTGTAAAACTTCTGGTGAGGAATTGAACATCTTTGGCACAAAAAATCACGAGATCTCTGTCCTATTGTTTTGAATGCGAATGGTACCATATATTTTTGTGTATATGTTCCTATATGTATGGTTGTGTCTGGTGAGTTTTGCCTTTTCTTTATATTGATGCAATGGAAGGGTTTGGACACTCCTTCCCATCCAATAATGCAATATAGTAAGTGGCTTTGCACAAGGCTGAAATATATGTTTCTTTTCTCCTTCTGATCCAGGATGTCTTTAAGTTGCCGGAACTTAAATTGGATACTTTTTAATTTCTTCACTAGATAGTTTATATGAAAATTCCATTTCAAATAAGGGTCTATAATTACTTCCAAATACTTTATATTTGTAGCTGAAGTATTTTGGATTATTAAGGATTGATACGGTGGTGAGGAGGGTCTGTTGTTGCAGAATTGTAAGAAGTATGTGTTTTAAAGGTCAGTGATGATTCTATCTTAACAAAAGTAATGCCAAATACTGATGAAAACCCTTGTTGCGGTTGTAGTCGGAATGATTCGTATGCACTTCAATAAATCTTTGAAATAAATTCTAATCATGGCATCTAAAGGTATCTATGAATATTATACTACAAACTCCCTCTGCTACGTCTCTCTATCTGAAAAAACTGTCAAAAACTACCAAATAATGTCCAAAAATATTGGTTCATTCAATTTATTGATCGTTTTATCTTTCACGAATTTAGAGGCCAATTTAAGATACGCTACAATGTCATGTTGAAGGTTAAAATCGTTTGGTCCGAATACGGACCATGCAATAGCATGCCTGAATAAACCGTTTCATGCTGATGATCTGGAATCACCTTAAAAGGATACTAGAATTACATTAAATTCTGAAAGATGTCATTCAGATTAGAAATATAATCTGAGATACATGAGAGATGGTAATATTTCATAATTTCATATGTTACGTCTCATGTATAATTTGTCAAGGTAAGAAGATGCTTTTTGATAATCGCGATAACTCTAAAAGGCTCGGCTCTAAAATACATTATGTATTATTTCTGGTGTGGCAGAATGTTGTGGGTATTTATTTTTTTTTTGTAATTGTATTGTTGTAATTCACCTTCGGATCACATTTTGTATATTCCCGTATATATTTTTTGTGTAATAATAATTTAGCTTCAGAAATCATCTTTTTCTATAGATTCGATATTTTAAAAACAGAAATTAGCTATATTGAACTGACAAATGTAATAAAAAATGTATTTACTACTGATCTATTTCGGCTTTGTTTTGATTCTCTTCCGGGTTTTGCCGTGGTTATAATCTCGAAACGTTTCAAGTGCAAAGTCATCTTCAGTGGCGTCGTCGAAGTACTCTTCTTGACGTGTCAATGTTTCAGCTGTCATAATTGAATACGAATTCAAAAAGTTTATAGGATCCATGTTTTCATATAAATGTTCTCAATCTGTTTTAAATTTTCAGAGGGGATATTTGGACAAAATGATCATAATAGTAACTCGAAAGAATACCTACTCAAAAATAGTTTTTTCTAACATAATAGTTGAGATTTGCTATATAAGAATAAATTGAGAGCCGAATCTATCAGAAACAGAAGCTTTTATGGACAAAACAGTTATGTAGGATTTTTTATAGGTTAATAACATGCGGTATTATATATGAAACTATCAACATTGGTAACAATTCTTCTAACTTCAACAGTTTTTGCAAAACTGTATGTGTGGTTTGTTGAATCATGTTTGATCTGAAGGATTCAGAGTACAGGTTCAAAATTATTGAAGTATTGATTAATCCTTTTTATTCCAGATACTTCTGTTTATTTTGTCTCTCTCCATTGCTGTTCAGTCTGCATCTGTGCTTCCAGCAGATCGGTCCTCTTCTTCCTCTGTTCACGTGAAACAAGGTGACAACGAATACTCTTACAGCATTCATGAAAGTCGCGACGTACAACAATCGGAATCTTCTCCCGAAACGAAGCAAATTCCACAACAAATTATCACAAATACTTTGCAGCCAGAAGTAAGTCAAATATCTGGAGAGGCGAGAGATTCAAAAATCCAGGCCCAACAAAAAAATCGCGAACAGAGAGGAGTCGATGGGTCAAACATTAGTGATGGTCGGGAAGTTAAGGGTATGGAATATAAAGAAGTAGATAATCAGCCACGACAGGGACTGAATATTCTGGTGCCAATCGAAAATCAACCCCAAGGGGGATTCCTGATGCCAGGCCATCGACAGATCAAGGGTTTGCATCTGATAGAAAGTGATAACCAACCTCAAACGGAACTTAAAATTAGCGTCCCTGTCTTTCGTGACATAAAGGAACAGGAAGTGAAGGCAACCGAAGGTCAGTCCCAAGAGAAACTGAAGATCAGTATTCCTGGCTATCGATTGATACCGACAACTGATGTTCAGTATACATTCGACCAACCTCTGTACTATCCTTATTATCCACTGTATGGAAATAATTTATACAATTTTGTGAGATATGTTTGAGGATATGTCTGAGAGGTTCATGAATTGAGAGGTTGAGGGTATTTTCGAAGAAGTTTTTTTCGAGGATGGATATTCAAGTACTAAATAAAAGAATGTGCCATTTACGAGTGTTTCATTTTTTTCTTCCGTATTTTATTACTATTCCAGCGAATTATTCGACAGAGTATACCTATGAGTATAAATACAAATAAATAACTTTTAGTTAAATACAGATAACGTTGAGTTGAATAAAATATTTACTAAAATTTACTAAAATAAGTAGTAAATATTTCAGACACCATTTATGCCACTCGTGAAAGCATATTAGAGCAAGGTCGAGAATTTTTGAAAACAAAAAAATAACAGTAGAATGAAACCCATTAGAAAAGAAGGGAAATATGATAAGAATGAAAGGAGAAATAAATTACGGGCGATCTGAGTTCGGGAAGGAAGGGGGTGAGTTTTCAAGGGTAAAAAATGGTTTATTTCGATTTCCGGCAAACTTACAATTCTATGACAAAGTTGTAGGTAATAAAAAGATCTACAACTTTTGTATTTAGGATTTTTTCACAAAAAAATTCTACGAAGTTTGATGAAAACTTACCTTTTCATGTCCCAAATACACTGTGATTTATTTGATTTGAAATATTTATTTTGTCACCTTATTTTAACTTAAATATCAAAAAAGCACCCTAATTTTCAATCGAGAATTCTCGCGTCAAAATATTAGTTTTTTTCAAAAAATCGAAAAATTTATGAACGATTCACTCAAAAAAATACAAGGAAACCGCAGACACGTATTCATAGTTCATTAGCTGTCATTAGTACGCTATAGCCAAGTGCAAGGTTAGGCAACACTTGGTTGCACGGAGTCATCAACACAAGTAAGCCGCATTTTGTGATTTCGTTCATGTATTTTCCTTGAGTATATCAAATTCATTCATTAAATTATCACTTATATCGAAAACTAGACCCGGATGTCAAGCAGATTGCTAAAGCTGCCTCATGGAGACTTCAGTGAAATCTATAACCCGAGATGACCTGACCTAAGAGTGTTCACCAGCTGCTCCGGCAACTGCCCTAAAGGGAAATGCTACAATTCCTGCTCTCTCATGGTCGCGGACCATGCAGAGAAGAGGATCCGAACTCTGCCATGTGGACAATCCGAACTCAAAAGTCTATGACCTTCCTGTTGTCGGGGAAAGTACAACCGTGAAATGGACGATTTGGGATGCAAGTTCTTATGGAGATGCATCGTGTTTCGGGTCTTTACGTCGAGTAGAGCAAGATTCAAACGACAAGCATATTCGTTGCAGCAACTTTGTTTTTCCCCGACAGTTTCGATGACCAGATCTGTCGGAGTTTGTGCTGATATTTGCCCAGCGGAGAGAGTTCTTCACTGCTGTTAACTCTTGTGAGTGGCATTGTAAGTATACCTCTTTTCGGCATCCAGATGGTGCAGGATGCTTCCATCTATGAACTGCACATCCTCTTCGTAGTCTCAGCATCGCCCTCTTTTGAGATGGATTATTGTACATTTGTCTATTCCGAATTTCATACCGATCGCATGCGTGTACTCTTCCACCACCCTCGAGGACTGATCAAATGCGAGATGATCTCATGCGGTATTGTATCAAATGGCTCCAGGCGATACAGGCCATAGAGAGGTCACACTTATACTTATACGAGTCATACGTGACCTTTTGGGTTTCCGGCGGTGCCACAGTTATGCCCTCAAGTATTTCTGAGCGCAAAACGGATAATGGCAATAGTGAGATGCAAAAGAGAAGGGGACTGAGATAATCGCACTGAAGCATACCTCTTCTGAAAGTGACCAGATTTTATGGTGAAGCGAATTCGTATCAGTATCAGTTGTTGATAGCATCTCACTATTTTTTCGGGTATCGCAAAGACTTGGCAAATGCAAGATGGGCTCATGCTCATCATCATTGGGTCCGAGAATCATGTGCCCTGACCAAGGGCAGTGAGGCAAGAATGACAGCCTGCATCTGTCTGGCTATAATTTACGCCTCAGTGCGGTACGGCGGAATTATTTTAGAGTAGAAATGGCATCATTCCACCAAGGACTCTACTTATCAGAAAAACCATCTTGGCAGAGTGGTCTGGATAGAGTCTGCGGTGTTCGATCGTGAGACAAATTTGAAATAACTCAAAAGTCAAAGTAACATAAAAAAACCTTACTTATCTCGAAATGTTCTAATCACTGCAGTATGCAAAGTAACAAAGGTTAATAGTATTTTTACTCTCTAGGATAACCATATGTATCTCAAGTTTACTAAGATACATCTGGTTATTATGTTCATAGGGGCTACCGGGGTTGGGAGTCACATTTTTTGTCTTTTGCATTTTTAGAGTCCTTTTTCATGGATTATCAATGCTATTTTTATATCAATATGTAATAACTGTCATTGCAGTGGTTAACATAAAATATTATTTTATTCATAAAAATCGGGGTCGATCACCCGTATCTTGCATGAACTTGTGGATAGAAAACCGGAATCAATGTCGTAAAAATATTGTGCAGAATTATTTAAATTTTAACATTTTGAAGAATGAAGTATGTGGTTTAAAAATATATTACATTCTTTCCTTTAATTTCAGTTTATTAATAGAAATAATGCAGTCCAATTATCACAGAAATAGTATTAAAAATGATAAAATGTGTTTTACAGTTAACCAGCTATCGTCCCTCTATAAACGATAACTCTCAGAAGTCGAAACTTGTGCCAGTAATCGATTATTGATTGGATAATTCGAAATGAAAGTAATCGACCATTCAATTATTATCATAACTTGAGATAATTCAAAAAATGATTGAGGTCATACTGAAGAAGAGATGTTTAAAGATCATTTGAACGCCATACTTACATTTGAATACACCTGTAGTACTGCTTATTAGTGTTCTTTACATCTCCATTTTGGTTAACTATCGACAATTAATTCGATTATGCCCATCACTACTTGAGACCGTTGGCTCAAAGTGTCATGAAGATTTCTGAGGGTTACATACAGTTATTCTTAGTTATTTTGAATGTATACATTGTGTGTAACATTCAGTACGAGAAATATTTTCAAGACCAAGTTAGGGATTTGAAGGGGTTCAGAGAAAACTAAAATACTCACTTGCATATCAATACAAGTTAGCAAAATAATTGATCAAAGTATTCCTAACTACACATGTTGCATATTTGGTAGCTCATTGCACTGGTTCATTTTCGTCGCATGCAATGTTATGAAGTACAGCTGTAGCAAGTATTATAGCTTGAACTGTATCTAAAGATACTATCATTCCCATAGAATCTAAGCTTCCAAACCCCAATTTTTCTCTCTACAATCTGGGATTCGTTGAATTAGGCTTCTGCTTCGGTTCTCACTTCTTAAAGGGGGGTTATAAGGTACGGCTTTAGAGCATAAGCACTATTCCCCAATATAAAATGGCGAGTTATGAGTTGATCCAGGCCATCTAGCAACAATATTCCTGATTTTCAAATTTGCATCAGCAACAGTTTGGACATTTAATGTATGATATAAGTACAGATAGGTCGCATTGTATCTGCTCATTTATTTGTGAAATTAAATGGTATGAAAGTTGGCAACTAACAATGCAGTTTATGGAGTGATTGGTGACCTACAATTAATTTTTGTGCGAATTGAAAACAACCAATATGAACAATAGAAAAATTGGACCAATTGTGTATTAGGCTAGATAGTTAGGTAATATTCGACCACCAATCGGACCTAGATTTATGGAGCTGATTATATTTCGAAAATTCTTAAACTCCTTCTCTCTAGTCAGGAAAATTCCGGTGATACTCGGTTCAAGGGCGAATTTAGATCTAAGTTTCGGAGGAAATAATTTATATGTGCGTGTATATATTTCAATACTTATTAGAAACAAACGCTATTCCCAAACACCAGAACTGCAAGACTCTTCCCGACGCCCGTTTCACCAACCAAGTTGACATCTCCTGGAGATGATCCTAGCCAAATTCGAAAACTGAGTTTAAGGACAAACAAATCAGAATGGCCGAATGGTGAGCTGCTGCTATTGAATTATTGGATTCGCACCAAGTGTGGATTTATGAGGGGTAATTCTCCTCTCCCCCGACATTAACATTCAACACTGAAATGAAAGGTAGAACTGGAATTTCTGGTAGAAAATAGATTCAAAACAAATACTGTTCCCAAATAAAAATTCGTGGATATATCAAATAAGCTATGAGGACTGCGACCAAAAGTATATCGATCAAAATAAATAAGCTATTAAAATTCGTTTCAAAGAACAAGTAGCACATATTCGATTTAAAGAATCAGAAAAACCTATTGTCGCCCAAAACAACTGGGAGAGCAGCCATCGTATAAATGAAAACAGTCTGAAATTGTTGAGATTGGTAAGTAACACTAGATTTTTGGATGCTTTCGAAGTGTGGAGATAGCAAAGTGTGGCATAACAAACATGAACGAAGGTCCCATTCCAAACAGTCCATTGGTGATCATTGATACGTTCCTGAAAGTTTCCAGTTTGATATAAATAGATACAAGTTTAAGATTAAGGAATTAGTGTACGTCACCTCCTGAAGATAGCACCTTGGTTGATGAAACCTGCGCCGAGAAGAGTATTGCAGTTTGGGAACAGTACCTGTTTTGGACTCATTCTACGTCAGAGGTTCAAGAGGCTCTAACTTTCATTTCAGTACCGTAGAATGGGGTGAATAGGATCACTTTTATATTTTGAAGCGGTGCCTCTCCCAAAGTAATAGAGAGAAAATTTTGATGTACATATCAAAACATCAGTCTATTCCTGGGCTATTCATTTTTGAGTACCAATATTTTTTATGCCGACTTGTTGTCCATATATATATATTTTTTTGTTGGCTGATCCTATTCACCTGGCATTGGGGTGAATAGGATCGGCCATGGTTTTATTTTGCCTTATCGTATTCACCTCCCTATTGGATTCCTCTAGGATTGAAGAAAATTTGTATGTGAACTCTACAGATTTTATTTTCATTAAAAAACAGGGATCAAACGCATTTTTTAATGGTACAAGTACATGTTGGCATTATCTAACATCAAAATCTATTTAAATTGTTTATTCTATTCATATAAATGAATTTCAAATCTAAGAAGACATTTTCCATATCTTTTCGCAGGATTAATTTTTCCAGCAACTTGTTGGAAACTCAACTCATACTCGTCTTTCACATCCGGAAAAGTGTAAACATATCCTGAATAGTCTCTTGTAGTTTTTTCGCTTAAGAAGCTTCCTTCGTACCCGTCCTTGTTTATTTTCACAACTTGAGCTATATAATATTTGGTAAAGGCATTGGATGTACTTTGTACTTTGCTATTGGAGAAATAAGGTAAGTTTATGAGTAACCAGTCACCAATATTAATTGGTGGCGTTGGGGTGAATTATTCGAGATGTGAGGGTCAGCAGATCGCAGAAAACTGTCTTCTTTTTCAGCACCATCAGAATGTCCATAAAGTTCCTCTTCAAAGTCGGACATGGGATCCATATCTGAATTCGAATCGTGAGTGCTAAAATGGTGGCTACTTTCGCCAGAAAACTCAAAATCATCAACTGCTACGCTTTTTCCAGCAGTTTTTTCTTTCGTTGTTCAAGTTGATTTTCATTATACCGCATCGGCTTCAAAATGTGAACAAATGAAGTGGTGATGTCATCTTCCCTATCATTCTCCACAGGCAGCATGTTCAATACCCTATCAGGATTCAAAGGTATAATGCCGCATTTATCGAATCCGGCCATTATATGTTTATGTCTGTTGTGTTCAAACGATTCTAATAGCTTCCTTAATAAACCTGGAAAGACGTTTTTAGGAATACCAGATTCCTTTTTTCCAGGTCCATTTTTATAGAATTCAACTATCTTTCTCCATGCCACCTTCAATGGCTTGAAAAAGGCCATTTAAAACTAATATTGTTCTCTGATCACTCTTGTATCGATTGTACCTACTGATAGGTGCGACGATGAATTATCACCAATTAATATATTTTTGCCAGGTAACTTCTTCAAGTATGGCATGGCGATTGAACGTACCCAATCTTCGAAACAATAGTTGTCGAACCATCCCGATTTACTACGATTATATCTAGTAGTCCAAGAGTCATTCGTGTTCACGGATTTGTAGACCACATAGCATGTAAGTAAATCTCCACTACCAGAAGCAGCGAACATGATTGGAGTTGACGACTTACTGTGGTTCATAATTCGCTCCGGATATTTGCTTCCTCTCTTTACAATTATTTTTTTTCTTCCTGGGTCATCGCAAAGGTTTGTTTCATCATAGTTTATGATATTGCTGGCTGGACTACCTTCCAGTTCTGCAGAAAGGTGTTTGAAATACTCTGTAATTGATATCATCGTAACACCAGCCCGGTCACGTTTTATATTTTGGCACATTCTCTCCGACAGCATATCCGAATATCGTTTTAAAAAGCTATATGCGAAGTCTTTACCGGGAAGATTGTCCTTAAAACGGGGCACCATCCTACCAGCTCTATTTAAATATTGTTGGATAACCATTCTTAAATCATAGGTATCTATAGGGTAGCCCCACTCACTGCATGTAAGTAATTTTTCCGCAATACATTTCTCTTCGACCCTACTTAACACTGTTGGACCTCCTTTTCTTTTAACATTCACATTTTCGAGATGTCTTTGCAGAACAGTGTAAGCAATGTTGTGTTTTACGGCGGCTTGTCGAATACTATTGTTATTAACATCATTTATAGCCTCTTCAATGATGTTTGGATCAGGTTTCTTGTAACGTTTTCGTCCTGCTTTTGGTTTATATTCTCTAGGCATTTTGATCCTATTGGCCCCAGCCCTTGATCCTATTCACCTCGATAACCTGAAAATTGTGCAAGGACACAGAAAATTTTTTTCAATTTTATTTTTGCTTACGAATAACCCAAAATAATTTTGTGTGCCTTAGTTACTAACATATGACTTACAGTATTTCTATTTAAGGCCTGCTTCACAGTGCTACCAACTGTTAAATGATGAGAAATATTGGTAACTTTTATAAGATATAGAGTCTAGCAACCCGTTTAACTCAAATAGAAAGCATTCATTACGATATTAAGGTTTTGTGAACTAAACTAATAAACTCCCTCTTTTTGATCCTATTCACCACAGTGAACCTATTCACCCCCTTTTACGGTACTAATATTGATGTGGGGGGGGGGGGTAATTACTCTCAGTACACCCGTAGCTCTAGTGAAATGATTTAGAAACGTTTCATTTAACCATGAACTATTTTTTCATTCGATATGTCATTTCGTCATGCAAATATGAAATTTGATTGATTTCGTCTAGAAAATAAATTTTAGTTGACTTCAACCGAAAGATGGATGAATAAACATACTTTCTACATTACTTTATACACTGCAGAAAGTTTTCCCTTACTATTTTTTACTTTTTCAAACTGTAGAACGTGAATGTTCGTAAACTTCTGCGACAGCTGGTTAACGGAAAAACAGATTTACATTCTTGAAATTACCTACTAGGTTCTGTAAAATATTGTTTATTACGTATGTTCTGGCAATTCTATTAAACTAATTTCTCTTCAATAATCGCCTATGTAATATGATATTATCAAAACATTCTGAAATATCTTTTTTGAAACTCAATTTCAACATCAATATAACTAGAATTCAGTAGATGGAAAAATTACAAAAGTAATAATTGAAATATTTTGACTTTATTTTTATCACTGATAGTTTTTGAGTTATTTTAGAAATAAAGGTAATTTTTTGCAAAATTACAAAAAAGCTCTTGCCACTTCCATTTCGATTTTTTCAAAACTAATAATTTTAAACTAGTCAGACTTCTACAACATATTACAAGTTCATAAATAAAGTGAATTGTAAAGTGGTAACGATTATTTCCAATCAGAATGATGATTTTCACATCTTTTTATTGCTGAAAAAAATAGTGACCAACATTCTTTTTGGCATAACCCGCTTAGTTTTTATGTTAGGGACTTGAAAAATGAAATTTTCTGTTCAAAAAAGGGTTATGAGTTTTTTACTTCGTATAGAAAACATTCTATTCTGGCTCTTGACGAATAAGAACCAACCAACACCGTTTGTATTAGGTCTACAGACATTCTTTTATGTTTTTCATAAAGTACATTTTTATCAATTTTGAATAGGTGCGATCCACAATAAACATTTGGGAGTTGAATAGACCCACCTAATTTGGACCTACCTACCCACCTCAATAAACAGTATAAATTAATCATTGTTATTTCATAGCTTTTCAATGCACATGTAACTACACTCGCCAAATATTGATATGAAATGCATTAAACATTTATAAAATAATTTTTCACATAGTAAAACAAATATTCAATGTAACTCAAAAGAGCTGTAACTGTCTAATGAGAAAATATCGAAACAAAAAGTAAACTATTCACTGACACGAAAACCATCAATTTGACGAATTATTGTCAATCACAAGAAATTTCCACATATTGATTTCCGTCAATTCCAATTATGCGTTCACATGAATTTTTACTGATGTGGAAAATATGAATGTTTAAAAACAGATCTCCATTATGGTTCAATTAATATATGTAATGAATGTCAATGTCAATGTCACTTATTGAATCAAATAAATAGTTTATTTAAATAATGTACAATTATCTATAACTATAACTACATGTCATATTTTATGTTGTCGTTGTGTTCGTTGTAGATATAGTTGTAGCAACTAATTGAGTGGTTGATTCTTCCGTTGTGGTGCTAGTTTCATTTCTTTTGATAACTTCATCTTCCTCTGCGTTCAGCTGCTCAGTTTTAAGGACAAGGTCGGCCTTATATTGTTCGCTAGGAGAAGGTACATTTGAATTCAGAGGTAACAAGTCTATAGCTTGTACATGAGCCCTTATAGAGACTCCTGGAGGTACAGAGAATACTCTATCACCAACATTCGTAACTAAGGTACCCGTACATTTTGGACAGTTCTCTCCAGCAACACTTATTGAGGGGCCTTTATACGGTGGTCGAGGGTGACTACTTTCACTTCCGAACAGCCCATAATTATCATCGATTGGAGAGTAACTATCTCCAAATCCTGTAGGAGATTTACTTCCACCATCATAACCTGATTCCGAACTATCTAATGGTTTTTTATTACCAGCATAAATTCCACTGAAGATGGGTCGAGGTCGTGAGGTAGATAATGATGGTTTACCATATGATTCTTCAGAACTTCCACTAGAAGATCCAGGACCACTAGGTCGACTAGATGTACTGCTTCCGTAGCTTGGGGTTGGTGGTATGTAAGCTCCATTTCCGCCAGAAGGCTTATAGGAACCGTCATCTTCGCCGCTGTCAGTAATAGGTTTATAACTACTCCCAGGTTTTGGAAGGGAGTTTCCGCTGCCAAAAATGTCATCTAAGTGATCATCGTCGTCTTCATCGTAAGACGGTTTATTGCTTGGCCTACCACTGAAAGGTTTCTTGCTACCAAGATCGAAATCATCACCAAATGAAGGCTTGACTTTGTTGGGTTTACTACCTGATGGTTTCTTGTCCCCGAATCCAAAATCATCATCTTCATCTGAAGCATTTCCTTCATCTTTTGCACCAGGTCGACCACCGGGTTTAACGTGGCTGCTGGGTTTCACATGCCCACTGGCTGCGGTATCAAAGACGTCCCTGTCGTAGTCGTAGAAGTCTGGGGGAATAATTCCTGGATGTTCAAATGGAAACACGGTGGGTAGGTGAGGTCCTTTCACTTGTTTGAGGACTCGATAACCTGTCTCTGGACCAGCGATATAATGTACAGAGTGCTGAACTCCTTTGTCATCCAGGTATGTATAGGAACCTCTCACGTGACCAGTAGAATCACTAGTCTCTGTCCGTCTTTGATCTGGCCCTGCCGAGACGAATCTAGACGACAAAGAAAGCAGTTGAAAAGTTTTTCAGTTCATATTTCAAATGTGAAATATCTTGCAGAAATCTTCATAAAGTATTACCTGATTAAAAAATGATATTAATTTATCAGATTAATGACGAGGAAGAGAATACACTTTGCGAGTTTATTTCAAAAAGATTATTTTTTGTATCTGAGAGTGACGATTTATTCATATAGCTAGTCCAAACTTTGCATATTATTGCAGTTGATATTGGATAAAACGTTGCTTAAAATAAGCCAAATAAAAAATATAAAAAACAATAATATTTTTTTGAACATACCAAAAACTAATAAACATCTATTTGTTAATATTTTCAACTCTTGGTATCAAGTTACAAGTATTCATTCGAGAAACGTATCCCATTTTCAGCAGAACTAGATGTGTAATGGGTTTCCATACCAATGATTATTTCCATTTCATGGGAAGTGTTGATAAACTAGTAAAAAGTAAAAAATATCTTTAACGGTGTTATAGTCGTGGTGTGGAAAAAGTGTTTTCATTAGATTCTAGAAGATTTTATAGGATCAACCGGATCTTTATGAATGGGAAATATTCTAGGGGGTGTCATCAATAATTCTTGTAATCACACACGAAGTTATGTTGATAAATGCTAGACAACACTAGACTTCCAAAATGTATAATCTCATACTGTGAAACAAGTTTGGTGTAACTGTTAATTACATACAATCATACATACATAATTCAAAGTAAATTCAAAGTAAGAAGTAACAGAACAGCATCATAAGAAAAACAACTGCAGACTTGTGAAAAAACTACTGGAAGAATATTATTGTTCTCTGAAGATATTCTCTGTATCAGCATAGAATTTTTCTTATTAAATATTTGATGGAATCTGCCGATACTTGATGAAAATCCATTACGTGTGCAAGAAAACACTTCGTTTTTTATACACTTGTTCAAAAACCATATGTTTCGTGTTGTTAGGGTACATCGTACAATTATTGTTTTGTAATACCAAATGGCCAAAAAACCGTAGGGATTTTCTCAAAATACTTAATGGAATCGGTCGATACTTGATGAAACCCCATAAAGTATTCTAGAAACACTACATATGTGAATGTCACATTGTGATTTTGTACTGGGCTTTGACGTATGAAGTTTTTTCCAGTTTAAAGAATTTTTAATGATTTATTAATTTTCCCCTGCTCTTTTCATGATTTTAAGAAGAAGAAAGCCAAAAGGTTTCTTGTCTTCAAAAACATTTTCTCTTAAAGACAATATTTCCTATTGAAATATACTCACTTGTAACTTCCATCAAGCCCCCTCTGTATTGAAGTTCTTCCTCTAGGAATAGGCTTGCCACGTCCTCTGAAATACAAAGGCCCATACGATCTTGGATTTGAGTCAGGGAAAGGTGTCTTCACGTGAAATCCAGTATTCTTGCCTGCAACAAACTCCACATTGTGTTTTTCTCCGACATCGTCGACATAGGAGTACTTCCCCTTTACATCTCCAACTCTATTTGCATCTTCGTTTCTAGTATAAGTTCTTGTCCTGAAGGAAAAGTGATAGCTGGGATCTTCGTAGGGGTCATCAAGAGACACACCTATTCCCCTAGGTCCGGCTTGATTGAGATCATATTTTCGCACGACGTTTTTACCTCTTGGTCTGAATCCACGTGGTCCCGCTGTGTAGATTGTGGAATCTATAGCACCTGTGTGTGAAATGAAATATGTTTAATAGATATTTCACTGGGGTGCTATCACCAAAAGAGGATCCCAAGTTGTGAAATACTTATTTCACGGCAGGCTTGCCATTGCAGTTATTTAGGTTTATTGTTGACATATTTTTCTCAAATGGTGTAAATAGTGAATGTATGGTTTTAAATGCAAAAATGTGTGTCTCTCACTGCAGGGGGTATTTAAAACGGGATGTAAGGATTATTATACAGTGCCTTCATTTTAAAACTTCCCACCCCTAGTACTTCATTTAGCAGGGAGAATTTGCAGTAGGCAAAAAACACGTCAATTCAGAAAGTTTGAAACCAGTGCCAGTGGTATTTTAGGTTCAACCCTCTGACCCCTAGCTACCCCACTTAATAATTTTAAATGGTATCCCCTATCTTGTAACACATCATTTTAAAGATCTTAAAAATTCTCACTCAACTCCGTTTAGAAAACTGAAATTGGTGGATTCGTTCTCGTAAAATAGGGCAAAAAGAAAATGAATTACAACAAAATGCACTGACTCAATAACACTATGTTTATGTCTCTTTTTCACACAGAGTTTTTTGTTTTAGCTGAAAGTGAGATAAGGGCACACAGTTGCTTTTTGGCGTCAGTTACAGTTAAAAGGTTAAAACATTAATCAGAATTAGTTATTCCTGATTTTAAACTGTTTGTCAAGTGGTATCAGTTGCACTGACAATAATACAAATCGTAATGGTGTACATTTTACAAGAAAGAACTGAAATTATTTCTATTTATGGTGCTGAAAATAGGTGTGCTCGTAGGACAGCCCGGGTTTTTAATGAAAGGCATGGAGGCCAAAATGTGAGTCACCGATATTTTCTAGACCTTGTTCAAAAATTTTAAAAGACCAATTCTGTGTGCAACAAAGCAATAAAGCAGCCGAGAGTTCTTACGGAAACCGCACAGATTGAGATTTCAGGCCAATTCGCCGTTGAGCCTACTACTTCAATGTCGAAAGTCGCTAAGTTAGTAAATATTTCAGTTGGTTCTATACATAAAGTTTTAGAAATAAACAAGTTCTTTCCATACAAAATGAGTATTCTTCAGCAACTCAGTGAGGATAACTATGATAGGAGAATTAAATTTTGTGAAATAACGACTGCGAGAATTCAAAATGACCCAAAAAATGTTTGCTTCAGTGATGAATCAACTTTTTTCTTAATGGCTTTGTAAATAAGCATAACTGTAGATACTGGGATAATGAAAGTCCACACTTGTTTCGAGAGGATCATACGCAATATCCACAAAAAATAAACGTCTGTCTGGAATTCTGGGAAACGAAATGATTGGCCCCATTTTTATTGAAGAAAATTTAACTGGTCAATTGTATTTTAACTTATTTTAAAAATGTAATCGATCCACTCATAACACAGTCCTTAGAACGCCAAGTTGATGAAGAAGACAACCCGCTCTTGGATGAACGAAATTTACATTTTCATCAGGACAGCGCACCGCCACACTATGCATTGCATGTCCGACAGTGACTCGATCAACGATATCCTGACAAATGGATTGGCAGAAAAGGCGCTCTGGAATGGCCGACGAGATCTCCGGATTTAACGCCATTGGATTTCTTTCTCTGGGGTTATTTAAAAACAATGATATACAAAACTTCCCCGCAGGACATTAAGGATCTAAGACACAGGATACTAACACATGCAGACAAATTAATAACGAAACATTTACAAAAGTCCGACAGAAATTCGAGAATAGATTGTACTTTTGCTTGGCTACCAATGGTGAACATTTTGAACACCTAATAAAGTAAGGTACATTTATTTAATTGCAATAGCTATTATTTTATTTTTTATTATAATTAATTTTCTTTTTGACCTATTTTACGAGAACGGATCAATCAATTTAAGTTTTGTTAACGGGGTTGAGGGAGGATTTTAAAGATCTTTAATATAATGTGTTACAAGATAGGGGGTGTCATTTGAAATTATTAAGTGGGGGTAGCTAGGGGTAAGGGAGTTAAACCTAAAATACCACTGGCACTGGCTTTAAACTTCCCCCTCGATATCTAAATTGACGTGTTTTTGCTTACGGCAAATTCTCCCTGCTAAACAAAGTACTAGGGGTGGGAATTTTGAAATGAAGGCACTGTATGATGGAATTGGCTGATGATCCATGTCAAACGCATTCAAAAATACTTTATTAAAATTTTTCTCAAAATAGTTTACAGAACCGCAATATGTGTTTCACTATTTATTCATGATTTTCAAATGAACATACGAATATAAAAGTCTTTTGAAATCAAAATTGATGTCTGGAATGACTTTGAGCAAATGGAGCAGAGTGGTTTTGTGAATTTTCATGTTACGGATAATGGGACTATTTTGACAATTACCTGATTGTGAATATTTTGGATAACGTGTCGACAGTAACTGATAATTTATCTGAACTTTTAAAAACAACAAATAATGATTGAGGAAATAGCTTCTAGATAATCGAACTTTCAAACTAATTCCGGATTCGATAGCGACATTATTATATATCTTTATTTTAGCCTAATCAGCGTGAACAAGTTGAACTTCCTTAACATTGTTTCTATTTGAATACCTTTCATAAATAATAGGTGATATTTCTTGAAAATCTCCCAGTACTTTAATATGCGCTGTGAAAACAGTATAAAAATGTTATTATTGATTAATTTAATTATTCAGTTTACTTCTCGTGCATTTTTTATATTCACTAATTTGTTTAATTGTTAATCAATGTTGAAATGACGAATGAAAAATATTATGTTTGCGATTTTTATTCGTTTGAAACAAGATTAATATTTATGCAACAGTGATTTAAATAATTGAAAGTTAAGTCAACTGGAATGAATTGGTCTTCAACAAATACAACTAAATCCGTTGTAGAATAAACGACTACTTCCTTGAATAAAAGTAGGTATTCAATATTTTGATAAGTGATAATATATTTTCGACAGTTCTTGTTTTGAAGTCGTTGGTAACAGTTAGAAAATAAAATGAAAATAGCTTGAAAAGATGTGAAAAAAGGCGAAAATTAGGAAATATATATATCAATAAAAAAACATTTCTAAAAATGTCTAGATCATCCATAAGTGATGATCTCTATAAATAATTCTGATACTTCATTTTTGGGAGTCTTTTTCTTTTCATAGTAAATCATGTATGTGATGATTTTCAATCAACTGCTTTTTTCAGAATGACGAGTTGAAGTTACCAAGGAAGTCCTTGAAACCTAGGATTCATTGTACCCATCGCCTATTGCATACTCAAGGATCAAACCACACCGAAGGAAAAACTTCAAGACTTTCTAAGAGCAATGCCTGCACGAAAGCGGCGACTTGAGCGAATGTGAGTCGTTGTATTATAGGACAAAAAAATTAATCCAGGCGAATGTTCAACAAACAATCTGTATTAGAATAGTCGTTATAAATTTATAATAGGGCTACTCATTGGATAATATCCATTCAGAGGACACCTGAACAAAATGGAGTTTTATAAAGGATACCTGACCTCCAGACAATGCAATGAATGGATGGACAGTTTGTCAACTCTTATTTCAATGTGGGACTACAGAGGCAAACTACGTAAGGACAACCAAACCTCGAAGACTCAATGATATCCATCCAACAAAGAAAGAACTCAAACAAAAATAGATGCGTGATCAAATCATGATCACCACGTACATTTGCATCTGTTGGGTAAAATAAACAAGCCTCCTTACGGTGGTCAATCAGATTTACCTGCAATCGGCTGGCGGAATAGTCATTTACGTTTTAACGCATGTGAATTATGAAAATATGTGAGAGAAAACGCAGAATGGCCATGGGGCTGAGGTGTTTTTCGGTTAATAAGTAGAAACAAATAAATCGAAAATTAGGGGTATGTGGTTGAGAGACACTGTCACCCAAAACAAACAAACTAAAGTTACCAATAATTTTTTTTACCATAGTTCATTAAATTCAAGTGAAAATTACACATTATGTTCATTAAACTTGTTATATAATTAATATTCTGGAGAGGTGCATTATGACATGCCCAAGGTTGCCCCTTTCCTCTCATGCAGACATACGACTTTGGTACGTACGTGTGGCAGAAGTGCCTTCAATAGTTATATTTGAATTCATTTCATTTGTTTTCGTGCCTTTCCTTATAGATTCAGCCATACCTGTTTCGGGATTTCTCCCTCCGAATTCCCCTTTGACTACTTTATTTCTGTTGGCATCCACGTAGTGGTAAGAGTCAGGATTATTATAACCGAATTCATAGGAGCCGTCCCTGTTGAGCACATTGTAGTCATCATCTGCAGTAAGTACTTCTCCTATGATGAATGCCAGGGTAACATACCGTGAAATTCGCTATAACAAACATTAATATTCATTAGTCTTATACGTGCGAGAATTACAAACACTGATTTTATTGCTTGAAGTAGATCATATATAATGAGAACAATGAGGATTTTAAAATTTTCGCAGAACTCATCACTCGAGTACCTATATAACATTAAAATATTGGTTTTTGTTGAAGATACTTGAGACACTTGCAACCTAGTAGGTTATCGGCGTTCATCCTTTCGGGGGAGTGTTATACATACAAATCAAATTCAAGAATGTTTCGTCAGTTTCTTGAACTGAATTTAATTTGATTACGAAATTGTGGCTAGACCGTAACAGAGTAACAGAATACGTCTGCGTAATGTTGTTTATTCTCAAAAGTTTTCCTCGAGTAGGCTTTCACTTCAGCAGTAGCTACGAAAAATTGATAGTAAAGAATATTCTGGAGCCTAGGAGATAAAGAAACTCATTCTGAAATATCTGAGCTGTCAGTGTTTCTGAGTTTGATCAGGACTGTTTAAGGCAATTTTTCAAACAATTCCTGAATGAATATTTGTAATGAATGATATACATCGATTTCTGTGATATTTGAAAACTTCACTCAAATATTGATTGCACTGATGAACAAGATCGAGAGGCCGAGGCGTTCTTATATATATGTATCGTTTATTTAGCACAAGCTAATGCAGTTACAATATTAGTCACAATTAAAATTTAAAATCATGTTCATTGAAACATA